>CAIGRP010105021.1:0-13691 GCA_903798385.1 Fraxinus cuspidata | reverse complement strand
GAATGAGGTCTAAAGGCTTCCTAGAGTTAAAACTATGAACAATTTCAAATGGACTCATATCTAACGATCGATTCATGGAACTGTCATATGCAATTTAAGCTGCGTGAAGAATTAAATCCGAATTTCTAAAATTTTCTTAAACCGGATATCTTAATAAATTACTAAAACTACGGTTAACCATTTTTGTTTGACCGTCAGTCTGCGGGTGATAAACAGTAGAAAATTTCAATTTTGTACCAACCTTGTGCCACAACATTCTCCAAAAGTGTCCAGTGAACCGAACATCTTAATCTGATAAAATGATTTTAGGAAGACCATACAATTTCACAATTTTGTTAAAGTACAACGTGACAACTTTGGACGTGTCTGAGGTTTTGCTAGTCATTTTATCCCTTGTACTTATTATTTAGAACTAGGATGAACTATTTAGTTCGGTTTGATGTTTGGAAAGTAGGTGGTACTTATAAATCTCACGAACTTTGTGGATAAAAAACGATTTGACCAATTATAAATAGTTTATAACATGAGCTAAACATGGATTTAGTTATAAAGTAATAGAATGCTGTATTGATAACTTAAAACAATTGAACAATATGATCTATTTCTGGTCTTCTAGATTTTAATTTTAAGAAGAAAAATTAAGGAGAATTGTCGATCTCAAGATCTGACTAGACTAACCTATTAACAGATTCTTTATCACCTCCCTATTCGTCTATACATGCACACTTATAACACCATTATCGTGCATAGTACTTCATTCCAATGAAAGATTCGACGACTATTTGCACTTCGATGATAAAGTCAGATGTCGTAAAATGTAATTTGGGTGGGGGACAATAAATGGACAGAATTTTGGCTAAATTTTGAATATTGCATATATTTTCTCCAACCTGCATAGAGTATTAATTATAGGGGAATATAATGAAGGGTGTGCATACATTCTTTCTTTTTGGACACATATTGATTGTTCATTTACTCGATCGATATCATCAAATTGATTCTCTCACTTTTTAACGGTATTTATACAAGTGACCCTTGCTACGTTGCGTTGAGAATATTTAGCTTCTTCTATGCTTTTTAAGGAAACTAGCTTGTCGTTTGTCCCATCACTTGAAGCCTTTTGAAGTTTGGACTAATTCTCTCTTGCCTAGATTGGAGGTTCGTCATTGGGCAAACCACCTCATGCTTAGAAACAAGCTTGTCGTTTGTCCCATCACTTGAGGCCTTTTGAGGTTTGGACTAATTCCCTCTTGCCTAGATTGGAGGTTCGTTATTGGGCAAACCACCTTATGCTTAGAGATTCATTCTCTCCTGCCTAGACCGGAAGTTTGTCATTGGGCGAACCACCGTAATGTCCCTTTCCTCAAGGTTCGCCTGAGACCTCGCGGAGTGGTTATTGAAAATCTTTAACTGCTCCCTTTGAAAATCATGAAGAAGATGAGAAAATAAAATAAAAGTTAAAACAATATATTTTTCATGGAATGCGGATTAAATATGAGACATTTCAAACTTGTTACAAGAATAATACAATGATTATTAGATTAATCATTAATTTATTCAAATATATGAATTTCTCAAGAAAAATACAAACAAAAATCCGTGTATACCATTTTTTCTATCTTATTTTTCACTGCTCAAATTGTTAATGTTTCTTAATCAATCCCAACATTCCTTTGAACCCAATTTTAAGGTCATTATGAGTGCAATTTCATATTAAAAAGAGGCCCAATTATCTCAACCCAAAATAAATGGGCCAAAACTGAAAAAGGCCCATTACTTGAAACAGTGTCTTCTTATTCCCTCGTCTTCTTCGTTCTCTATGCAACATGACTGCACAATGAGTCAGAGGTATTGAAGACTCCGGCGGATTCAGCAAGGGCAGTCGTACCCCCCTCACTGGGTGCTGGGTCCGCCCCTAACCATAATAAGTTTGACTTAAAGCCATGTTTGGGCTCTATTGTTTTTAAAATACATTTTATTCAAAATTCATTTTCAACGACACATTCTTTCATAGAATAATATTACACGTAAATTCGAAACTTTTCCTTATTTTTTAATTACACATCTCTAAAAAATTATTATTCCAAAATGCATTTTCTCCCAGAATCACGTGAAAAATGGAGCTCAAACTTTATTTGACTGATAATAGCACTCTCTCACATTAATTTATTATTTGACTGATAATAACATTTTCATACATGTTGTGTACTAATAAATACGATCTTAAGATATTAGGTGCTATTGCATGTAACACTGAGCAATAGGTTCCTAAATGTTGGATTTAATTTTTGTGTTTATTTTGTATCTTTTAGCTGTTGGAATATGGTTTGAAATCTCAAAACAAATGAACTTAAATGAGATATAGAAACCAAAAACTATATCTTTAAACATCTAAAAAGACAAATCCACTCGAGTTTAACGCATTTAACGGTTTACTCTAGAGCTCAAGGGTTCACCCTAAATTCTACCGTCTTCAAAACAATGATGATAACCATGGTCGTTCTCACCAATAACCTTATGACATCAAATTTCCATTTAAAACCCTGGTTGACAATCATTATTTAAGAAAAATAATATTTTAAATAGAAATTTTTAAAAGAATATGTAGTTAAAAAATAAAAAGATACTTAAATTTATGCACAAAATATTTAATTGTGTAAATTTGTGACAAAAAAATGAATATGTAAAATAAAAAATTCAAACTGGTTCAAGTGTCTCTGGTCAAATCGAGTCTACTAATATTTATTATTAAACTCATCCTTTGTGCCGTGTACAAGTTTGGATGTACCCTGACTTTGAGATGCAAATTACTAGATCCAACAATAGGGTCTTGATCATTGGAACTATTGCATAGGATTTTCTAAAGTTAATAATAAAAAAACTAAGTATAAATTGAAAACATGAAATAGAAGAAATGAGTTTCCATTAACTCAACAAACCCCAACTCTTATAACTTTCATTAGTAAAAGACTCTTCACAAGCAGAGATTAGAATCCATAATACACCACTACCTTAATTTCCACAAACACAAAGTAACCACATATATGATATCCTCCCCGATGGTGATTTTTATTATTACACACGATACGGTAGCTTGACAATATTTTGCTTTATAAACAAAAGGCCACTAACTATTACTGGAAAATCATTTTCTTCTTCTCTGCTTCAAGTCCCGCTGTCACTCATTTGCAGTTGCACGGATTGCAAGTGCAATTATCACCGCACTTGCATCCGTTCTCTGCAGCTACGACACCCATTTCAGACTCGGAACCCTCGAAATATCTGGCATCAAATGAAAAACCAACTGTTACCTTCACAAGTTTTTGAAATACTTAAGAATAAATAAAGATTAAAACATGAAGAATTTAATGCATACTTCTTCTGGGGGGCAACTCCAAGAACAAGGGTTTCTGTGGTTGTGGCCTCAGAGTAGCTCAAGTCAGGGTACATACCGCATCTGCAGTTATTACATATAAATCCGATCAAGGCATGAACATGCATGTATACTTGTTATGCTAGGCTTGTGGGCCGGGCCATAAAAGCCTGCAGCTTGTTTCTAGACCAGCTAAGACCCTAGCCTAACTCAAATATTTTCCATGTGGGCCAAAACGAGCCCATGTGGCACGTACGCTCTTCAGGCTGACCATATCAAGCATATAGGCCTATGAGGAAATTTAATAACGTCTATTCAATTAGAACCTCTTAGAAGTCATTTAAGTATTCATTGTGGCGACTCTCAGGTAGTGTTCAATTTTTGGACAATTTAATAGGCTTTTGATGACTTGTGTAAATCCGGTTAAGGCCAATTTGTTTGTCATGACTTTCGACCTCAGAACCTGCTTTTAAACCTTGTGTGACTAATGTTATGAAAGTGCTCAATTGATAGAATAGCTTTTATAGAAAGTT
Organism: Fraxinus cuspidata; assembly: GCA_903798385.1. Classification (NCBI taxonomy): domain Eukaryota; kingdom Viridiplantae; phylum Streptophyta; class Magnoliopsida; order Lamiales; family Oleaceae; genus Fraxinus; species Fraxinus cuspidata. The sequence continues at coordinate 9,785 of CAIGRP010105021.1, read as the reverse complement.
GGTTTGACTCCTCTTCAGACCTGCTTGATTGCATTTGACTCCTTTTAAGACCTGCAACGAATTCTATGAAAAATATCATTGGATGAAAATGAATTCTACTTCGATCGTAACGTGAAAATGACATTGAAATCGAATTCCAAAGTACAACAACTATAAGTTGCTATTCTTCGTTTTTTACGGAAGACGAATTCCTATAAATTTGGTGGATTTTTATTTTTCAACTGAAATTGGAATTCATTTCCACTTATCCCATCACATGGATCCTTACAGAATAGGAAGTAATTTTAAAAACTATTTTCCAAACAAAAATTAAGGCAGGGAAGCTGAGCAAAAAGAAAAAGCTACGTCAACCGGACTTAAAAATCAAGTTTTCAGAGAAAATAAAATCTTGATTCGTTTTTAAATTATGTTTTTTTATAATCCGGCTGACAGAAGACAACCTCAACCAAGCTCTAAACAACATAGTTAATTTATAAATTTGCCAAACATATACTGGACATAAAACAACATGATTTACCTTTTAAGCTCTGTTTAGGAGATACTGTTCCAGGTGAAAAATGATTTTCTTTTTTTAGAATTTAAAATTAAAATGATCCCTAAAATAGAAATTCAAGAGTCGGTACATAATTTCACATACAGCAAAGGGAAAGAAGAAAGGGCTTACCCGTTGCAGCCAGTGCCGCACTTGCAGCTAGAGCCACACCCACAGTTTCCATTGCAGCAAGACATTTTCTTCCCGTAAAGAGCGCACTCAGTGAATTTCAAAGTTATTTTCCAAAGCCTATGAGAAGCATAGATCGACTTTCACAAGTGAACCAGTAACCAAATTTATAGAGCAGTGGAGACTATTGGTGGGATTTCGACCGTACACGTGGCATGATCTTATAAACCTCGTAAGTCGGTCCAGGACTGTTGCTCCCTTTTTTCCACACATCTGTCGTTTTGCGTGGCACAGTTTCCAAATCAGTCACGTCACTATGTTAAATACCTTATCTGTCCCTAAACTTTAACAAATGTTTCAACTATGTCCCTAAACTTTACATTACTTATAATATGCCATAGAACTTCAAAATTCGATTCCACTCTCTATATAAAAATTTCAATGATGTCATACATTATTTTTTACCCTTTTTTTTAAAGGGAACATATTGAAAAGGAGGAAATCGCATTAATCATAATCACTTACTGAAACAAGTAAAATAATTAATTAATTTGGATAGTTCGTTGGAATTTTATAAAAAGTTTCATTTTCTATTTTTGAAAATTCATTAAGATGCTCCAGGCATAAGATATATACTTTTTAAAATAAACAATATTGTTTATCATTATGCTCGTAGCCGTAGGATATGAACGAACATTGCATTTCAATTTGGGAAAATTTCATCAATGGTCCTTAAATTATTGGCTAACTGGCAAGTTGATCCCAATCTACAGTCTTTGAAAACGAAATAGGATATAAACGTAAGTGACACTTCAATTTGGAAAATTGCATTAATGGTCATGAAATTATTTGCTGACTAGCAAGTTGATCGCCGTCTACAATATTAAAAAACAATAATAAATTGTCCTTAAAAACAATAATAAGGGTGTGTTTGTGTCATATTATTTTGGAAGAATGTATTTTGGAATAGTGGATTGAGGGGAATGTGTGGATAAAAAAGAAGGTAAAATTATTGATGTGATAAAAAATATTACTTTTATTGAAGAATGTGTGGTTGAAAATAAGTACAAGAATGAAAATGAAATTTTAAGGTGGCTCAAACGTGAGCTAAATTGCACTGCCAGTCTCCAATAATATAAATAATTCAAAAATTGAACCTTTCGTTATAACTGGTTCTCACTTTTCATGTTTTTTTTTTTTTTTGTGTATTTTGTAATAGAATCTGGTATATTTATTTGATGTTAATGGAGAGAAAACTTGATTAATTTTTTTTAAAAAAAATTTTTGGCTTAAGATATGAATTTCATTTTCTATGATATTGATAGAAAATGAATACATGACTTATTTTTGAGTGAATTCATGAAAAAACTTTGACTTGTGATATGTCCCGTTTCAAATTGTATCAAACGATTCAGATCAATGCAACATGTCTCTTGTTTACCCTTCTAATGGTTTTGGTACTGAATTCCAATTGGTCTTTAATAAATTTAGAACGCCGCATATAAAGTAACGTTATTAATAGTCAACGACTACAATAGTAATCCTATGCGACATCTTATGTGGCAAATCATTATTAAGAGTTTTTTTTTTTAATTATTAAAATCATGTAATGTTTCATGTAAAGATGAATACTGCAGTATTTGAATATGAGAATCGTTATTGCATTTGTTACAAGTCAACTTTTCTGAACTAACAAGTGATAAACATTGAAATTTTGATTCTTTTTCAGTGATTCTATTGGATTGAGCATTTGTAAAATCAAAGAATTGTACCAAAGATCATTGCGCCCTTGACTTGTGAACGATAGGGACCCAACCACTATAGGTCCAATTGATTAACATACATAGTGGGAAACTACACCATTTACCTCCTTTTCCTAAAGATAAAAAAAATATTTTTATCCTTGATGATGATAACTGACCATTTTAATCAAAATTTTAATTGACTTAACCATATTTTAATCAAACCCCAATTTTAAATCCTTGACTTTTCCATCACCTTTCTTGCAATCGCCAATCCGACACTACCACCGCTCATCACCATCACCGCCACCATCATCTTTTTAACAAATTGTTCTAATATTTAAACAATATTGTTACCTACCTTATCTAAAAGTTTGTAATTCATTTAAATTTTCATCGTCCATATGTCCTTTCATGTATTCGGTAAAAAAAAGTTAATAAAAAGTGACCTTATACTCAACAAACGTGCTCTAAATACAACTTTCAACTGTGGACATCCATTGAGAAAATATCTCGAATACGCACATATTAAAGAATTGAGAAATGACATTGATGTTATCGTTGAAAATTAAGTAGTGGGGTATAAATTAATAAAATCCATCCATTTCTGTGGCTAACCAAATGAATCACCTTGTACTATAAGACATTCCTTCTCACCTGTGGGTGCAATGCACCAACTATCTTACTTTTTCTTCTCAATTNATTAATAAAATCCATCCATTTCTGTGGCTAACCAAATGAATCACCTTGTACTATAAGACATTCCTTCTCACCTGTGGGTGCAATGCACCAACTATCTTACTTTTTCTTCTCAATTTCACCCTAATAGATGAACCTCATATTCAAATTGTTATGATGTTATTTACTCAAAACATCAAACTATTTCTATGTTGTCTTAATACTCAATTTCAAACTATTTATATACTATTTCTCTGCGGTCTTAAATCCTGTTTGGCCACTATTTCTCCCAAATTTATTTTCAACTCCACATTTTATGGGACCCACAACTTTTATTAACTTTTCAATCAAACATTTTACCAACTTTTATCAAAATTTACTAAAAATCAAATTTTAATCCAAACCAAACAGGGGCTAATATTAGGACGCATAAACCATACAAATAAGCTCACATACACTGATCACAGTTTAAAATATTCAACTTCATCATGAACACATTCAAAATACAGTCGGCAATTCCGATCATATGAAATGGGTTTATCAGTGATCAACATGAAGAACATACCGCCCTACGACCCTGCAAGAGTGTGGAAAAGTAGATTTTGTTGGCCTTTGTTGAATATTACTAACCTTTGGTAGAATTATTGCGAGGAAGTGCTGGAGTAAAAAATGAAGTGTCCATGCTCCATCTGGAAAAAAACCCGACTTTCCTATAACTAATCATGTCAAATAAAATCACAGTGGCCTCAAACTGCAGTCATCACCGAGAAGATGCCATCAGCCTTTAGCTAAAAGTACATGTATAAATGAAATGGTCACTTTCCCTTTCTACCATGAAAACTAGTTGTCATGAAGAACCAAACAATACGTCAAAACTTTGATTCTTCATGATATTCACAACAATTCCGGTCCCAAACTGGAAGGCTTGAGAAACTATATCAGTGAAGCTTTCAATAGTTCTTGACTAGCTTTTCACCATATGAATCTCTGTATCCCGGCCTCGTGATCCCAAAAGAATGGCCGAAACAAGAACATAAACATCGTGAAACAATTGATGGCGAGATAAAGAATACCCAAGAGAAGCCAACTCTTGTTGTTAATATTGGAGTGAAGAATGAAAAAAAAGAACGGAATTGTATAGTATCTGAACTCGATTAGAGGAGCAGGAATGAGTGTTGCAGCAGAAGCCAAAAAATATGTGAAAGTCCAGATCTTCTGCTGACTTTTCACTGCAAGCGCAAAAACCAGTGATATGTTCGGGAGAGTGGCTTCATACAGAAATATAAGAAAAAAAATGTACTTGAAATTTGGACTAACCCAAGCTACTGAAGATTGAAAACCACGAGTAAGTGTACAGTGGGACTAAAAGGTACTTTGTTGACCAATGATATCTGATGATTTTTCGCCAAAGATAGAAGGGATAGTGTCGATTGTCAGCAATGAGATATGGGTGCGCTATGCTGCATGAGCCAACAAACCATGTTTTAGCAGGAGGAAAATAAATTTTCCTACGGAGTAAAAGAACTTAAATTAACACAGTAGGAAAGAGTGTTTGCAAGTTGAACAAATTAATTAAAATATATTACAATTTTGACCTGATCTGAAACCAAACAAAAACTTGGAGTTAACAAATGATCTAGGACCATTAAAACCAAAAGATAGCTTCAGAGAAAAATGTTAATTTGATCGAATGACTAACCTGCAAAAATGCACAGAAAGGAAGGCAGCAGTAAATGCCGTAAACCACTGGAAGAAAGTTAACAATCTGCTTTGACGGAATGATCCGAGTAGAACTGCAGCTTGTATTAATGTGAAGTGCACAGGAAATGTAAAAACAGCAGAAACTAGACTATAATACATCAATTGAGCAAAATGGGGAGAAACTGCATGAGCATCTTTAGCACCTGCAATATATAGAGAGAATGTAGGGCTAACATCCATGATTTGGTTACAGGAAAATGAAATATTTATTTCATCTTTTCATCATTCACCACATCGAGGAAATTAAAAAATAAGTATTTAGAACAACAAGAAGTGTAAAAATGATTGATTGGAAGTACCCAGAACTATGCCCCCGTTCCAGCAAACAAAAGTAACAAAAGCCACAAATACCATAAAGAAGGGGCTAAAGGAAGCCAACAGCTCCCACTTCAGATGCCATGATTTCACAATGATGCCCTGAATCTCATCCAATAACCCTTCAATAAATGGAAATGCCACAAAGATGTGCATAGTTAGAATAGAGATCGCACTTTGGTTATACATGCTTTAAGAATATAATACTCCCTTTTTTTATTAAAAAGAAAAACACAAATTCCAAATTATAGACTGCTGTGAATCTGTCACAGTTATATTTAGATTTTCATACAACAATAAACATATAAATGACTACTAACTGTAGAAAAGACCAATGTATTGGAGATATAAGTCTTTTTTCGTAAGGGTCCACTGCATGCAATAATGGTGACTACTACATATATATCAAAAAACATAAGAAATGAGATAAAACCTGACGAATAGGGTGTGGAACTGACGGTTATTCGCGAAGTAAAATTTTTAGGACTGGATACGTTAGTACTGAATCTTCGCTTTCTTAGGTTAGAGACACTAGTTACACCTTTACTCGGGGCTGATTGAACACCTTTCCTTTCTGACACTCTGGAGTCATCTACTCTCACATTATCGATTTGATGAATCTTTGTAAATTCCAGAACCCCCACGCATGCAACAAAAAGCACCCATATAATATTTGTTTGCCGGATAAGCACAGACAAAACTCCAAACTACAGATGAATGAATAAACGAATAAAAATTAGTTCTTATATTGGAAAACACAAGTCAATGAATTCTATATTGAAGCAAAGTGAGAAACAAAACTGCCTAAGAGGATGAAAAAATATAGAAATCTCATCTTAATATAATTGACAATAGCACTATTTTTCATTAATAATTGAGAAAGTTTATCAAACTGAAGATGCTTGGTGCCTAAAGTCTGCCAACAAAAGATACTTTGCTTTCCTACTATGAATACTGTAACTAGACGTGGCTCAGGAACGATCACTAATATAAAAAATTGTCAACACTATAATCTATATATTTTGATCATTTTTTGCCTGGTATGTGAGAAAACAGAAGATTAAACTTTTTCTACTCACTAAAACTGAAATAGGGTTGAAAATCATGGTATACTGACGATAACTACTGATTACTTTACAGCAATTCTGCCCCCTTTAAAAATGAAGAAAGATGCTAAAGTTGCTCCATGGTTCTCCTTTTGCAACAGCATTGAGCAAATTGCTCAAGCATAAGTTGATTTCATTTGGCAATCTAATTTGCAAAGAAGAAAATTTTTATTGAACAACATAAGAACATTGAAGAACAATGAAAAAATTTAGTAACGGTATTCAAAGCAGAGAGTTTTCAGTTCTTAAGATGATCACAACGAGCTTGATGTGAATGATTGTACTCTTCAAAATTCTCTCTCATAAAACTGTCAATCAAATAATATCATTTCATATCAAAGCAGGAGATTATATCTTTTTATCAAAGTTCATCTAAAAAGAAATCTCTTCAAGTATCATTTTGAGAAGAAATGGAAGAAGCCGCATAAGTACCAATAAACGTTAATCACCATGAGACATATTACTGACAAGAAACAAATAAGATGCACTCCATATCATCCCTTACCAATGAACTAAATAGGTATTTCCTCTTCAAAACTAGAAGATACATGGCAAGAACTGCAGTTAGCGATGCTACATCTGTATAATAAAGAAAGGTGAAGAACCAGTGCAGTGGATATAATGACAAAATCACCGCTCGAAGAGTTGCTTTCCTTTCATCAAGAGATGGCTTTAAGTGAGTGATAATCTCATAAACCAGAACGCTGCATATTACAGCCAGCAAAGCATTGGTGGTTCGCAGAACCAAAGTGGAGCAAATGTTGGAAAATGATGAAAGTCGTTGCAGGAAATGCATCCCAGGAAACAAAGAAGCAACATAGGCAAGTGAAAGAAAGTACCTGAAAAAATTTTAAATTGCAAACATCAATTTCTTATTAGGAAAAATCTATCTCAGCCTCTCCAAGTAAGACCACATCCTCGTGTTATAATCCTATACATCCCGCTACTTTAGAGCTTTACTTCCACATCAAGTAAAGAGAATTTGAAAAAAAAAAAAAAAAAAAGTGTTACTTCAGGTTGTGATCGAATANAAATTAAAAAAAAAAAAAAAAAAAAAAAAAAATTGTGGGAAAGGTAAATTTGCCGCCCCCCCCCCCCCCCCCACTCCATTCTCTAAAATACTATTTCATCTCCTACACCTCCAACAGCCTGCAAAATTATATGAACTTTTCTCTTCTGAGAATTCCAGGAAAGGATTTTTCTTTCCCTTTGGATGGTTTTCAGTTAATCCTCTTTACTGGATAACCATACCAAGAACTTCCACAACTTCCTTCATGGAACAAGAAGTGCCAGAATCTATCTATCCATATATATTCAGATAGCTAAAAAAATAACAGGACAATCTGACAACCCCTCAGACTTAATAAAACCAGAAACTTGAAAATACCCAACGAGAGGAAAATGCAAAAACAAATAAATGAAGTGAATGAATTTAAATATAAAACAACAAAAGGGGAATAAAAACTCACAGTCCAGGGGGAGTAGTGATCATGGGATCCCAACTTTTGAAATTGCCTTTGCAGTACTGTTGGGCTTGTGGGACGTGAAATATCTCATCCTGCAATTCAAACCATCATCAATACATAAGCATCTCTACATTATCACATCTATATATCAACACACAAAAACACACTGTTAGTGTATTTTTTGTAAGAGCTTGGACTACTCCTCTTAATTAACCTTTTGAGATGGAACCAATATTCAACATAGAGCCAACAAGCTCAAACGAACAATTCCATCCCTCTAATTCTCAGACGACTAAACGGGTTTCAAGATTCGTGTTATCAAACCAGCCAATATCTTGTCAGCCAATCTCAAATCGATTAAAGATTATATAAATAAACAATCTTTCAGTCAAAATTGAGTAAATAGATAGAAGAATAGAATACCATGTAAGGTTCAGGAACAATGCGATTGACGATTATGGAAATCGGTACAACCCAAAAGATCACAATTATTGCAACTGCAATTCTACCCATACTCTGTATATATTATGAATTGAAACTTGTTCAATTTCGATGGTTTTCGAGGGATCTGTTAGGGATCCCCTGCAGCCCCTTTTTCTCCAACTCAGAGCGGTGCGGAATCCATAGGCAGAATTCGATTTGTATAATACTCCGATGTTAAAAATTCGTAGGTTGAGGGCGATGCTGCGAAAAAGAAAGAATGGGGATGAATTTATCATAGGTCAATAGGTTGGGAACTATATCTGCAATTTTCTGTCAAAGAAAAAAATGGATCCAAGCTTGCTCTGTTGCTCAATTCAATAGTAGTGAATAGTGATGGGTACACAGTCCACTCCGAAAAATATAGTAGTAATGGGCTTCGAGACCTTCCTAATCCTTTCAGCGGGCTACAACATATTGGACTTGCTTACTTTAATGGGAAAAATTCAATAAATGATTATATATGACATATGACACATTCAAAATTAAGAAATAAAGTTTAAAATTTTAAAAATCACATTTTTTGAAATTTTATTTATAAACTAGTTAATTAAACATATATTTATTAATTAAATATATTAAGTCACAGTTTCATAAAATTTGATCACAAATTATTTCTCAATTACAATAAAAATTGTATAGGTCATAAATTATTTCGCGAACACGGATCAAAATTTTTATAAATAACAATTTATTCATCGATCACAAATTTATTAAATTAATGGGTAACATATTATTCATTGGACATAAATCATAAATTTTACAAGTTACAACTAATTTTATGATCACAAATTAATTTTTTATAACAACTTATCAAATTATTGGTAAAAATTTATTTATTGCCCACAAATCAAAAAAATTATAGGTCACAGAATATTCATCGACAACAAAATCAACTTTTATTGATCACAAGTTACTTTTTAGTTACAAGATATCCAAATTCTTGGTCATAATCTCAAATAATTGGTTACAAACCCTCCACTGTAGCACCGCACCCAACAAACCACCACCACAACCACCCTTTTCAATTACAAAATAACCACTGCTATCTACACTTCCATGCCAGATTCACCATCACTACCACCTCCACCAACAAAAGGTACCCCCACCACCAGATCCAACAAATTGTTTTCAAACCCACTGTCGATCTAACACCACCACACCAACAAAAATAATCGCTAAACCACGGCGCAGAGCAAAGACACACCATCATCGCACTACACCTTGACCACCACAAATCAACGGAAAAACACCACAACCCAGGATCTGGTACGGATTGCCGATAGGCTAAGGCTCCAATGCCACGCATCAACGCAGCGCGTAGAGACGCGCGCTGTACGAGGCTGGACTAGTATAGATCGCCGCAATAGCTGTGCCACCGCACGCATGAAGTCGCGCCTCAACTCGGCACTCAGAGGCGCCACCCTTGGTGGAAAATGGGTGAAAAGAAAATGAATTTTAGGGAATTGAATTGCCTAGAAATTATTTTATTGGGAATTGTAATTAATTATGTTTGATTGGTATAATTTTCCACCTGAAAAATATTGAAATATTGGTATCCGTTTGACTTTATTTT
>CAIGRP010105017.1:0-13032 GCA_903798385.1 Fraxinus cuspidata | reverse complement strand
CGAAACGACCGAGAATAGGCGGAAGATAGTCTAGCGTAGCAAACTACTGCCGCACGATGTCCCTTTCTGTGTCAAGAAGAAAGGCATCCCATGAAACAAAGACAAACAAATGACATATATTTGTATTCCCAAAATCGTTTTCAAGATTTTTCAATGCAATTCAAGATGGTTTCAAGCCCGAAACATCAACTATAAAAGAGGATGAAGTTAAATAAGCACTGGTATTCTCATGTTTATCTTATGGTAAGCACCAATGACATGTCATTCTAATTCATTGGTGGATAACAAATTTAATTCAAATGTTGTGACCCATCAAATCTTTATTCACCAACGAATTAATATGACAAGTCATTGGTACTTAGCATGAGATGAGTATCGGTGCTCATCTATGTGTGTGTACCACATAAAAACACTATCACAATCATTGTCTACACAAATAGTCCAAGTATGGGATATTATAGTGTATGCATCAGACTTCTTTAGTGTTGCGCGTAGTGGACATTTTACCCGCACGTAGCAGTGGTCTCTCTCTTCATCGCACGAGCGACAAATTTGTAACTCCAATTGTTGTACGTGCAGCAAGCTGCGGTGTTTTTCTCCTTTAATAATTCGTGTGATAGAATTATAAAATTTTCAGCTCAGTTATTTGCTATAACATAGGGGTGTCAACGAGTCGAAATTCGAACCTGAACAAAATTGGTTCGGGCTTTTTTTGGCCCAAGCGGAACCAAGTAAAAGCTCGGCCAACAAATTGAGGCTTGGCCCGAGATTTAGGGCCCGAATCGAGCTGGCTCTTTTTTTTTTTAAAATTAAAATTTTCTTTTTGTTTTTAGTGAAGCTCTGCCTGTCCGGGCCGAAATGGCCAGTGATACGGGCTAGCTCGGGTTTTTTTCGAGTCGAGCCACTGAAAGCCCGAGCCAGCGAGCCATTTTGATATCCCTACTTCAACATGTCCCTTTTAGTCCTTGATTTGCACTACATTTTACCATCCATTCAACGCTTCATATTTTGTATGCTCAATCAAAAAGGGGAGCAATGCCCTGAAAAATCTGCCATATTTTTCGAACATTTGATGTATTTTACAATCTATCATTTTAATATGGAAGATAATATATATGTATAATGTGATAACCGAGTTGAGTGGCCATTTTTTTGGATAATTCATTTGCCTGGGTTCGAGTAGATGGAAACAAAGATCTCAACAATTTATTGGCAATGGTATATTCTTTCGACTAGGATGCACGTGCCGAAAGTTGTACGAATATAATGATGATGATATAAATATCGAAATGGACATTTTTAATTGCTAACTTTACACGATTATAACTTTTCTTAGAGGACAATTTCATTTTTCGGCAATGGCGTATTAAAGTACTCCGCGAGGACTTCATAATGGTACTTAAATCCTATGCAATAACGACTTCGATCGACCATTCGAAACTGGGAAAATTTCTTAGAATAGGTGGAATCACGACAAGGGTGACCCGTGGCACCCATAAAAGAATCTCTCTCTCTCTCTCTCTCTCTCTCTCTCTCTCTCTCTCTACCAAGGCTATAACGAAAGCCTTAGTTAAAGAGGTTTCAAAGTTTTGAAATAGCACTTCCAATTTCCGTGGATTATCTCTTCTCCAGCCTCCCTTGAGCACGTGTATACAGGCTTGTAGGGAGTGAACCCTAGTGTCTCAAAATGAAAAAAACACACACATGTTGTTGAAAGGAAGGAAGAACACTCTTCAAGTAATTATCCAAAATTTCTTGGAGGTGAAGTAAAGCTGATTCTCAATCTTTCATCTAGCTACTTTCTTTTATCATATATGGATTCTTGATTATCAATATGAAGCTCTCTATTTGTGATAATCTCTAATTCCGAGAAAATGAATCAATTTCAGATTCAACAAAAAATCCAGTTTTTAGCAACTTTTTAGTATTATCACTGTCAAAGTGTCGACACCACCGCCTGTAAGTTTAACAATTTGATAGTGGAGTCTTCCAGAAAATCCTATTGAACCTGATCATTTTTCAGAATTTTGAACTTACTCCGTGCTTTATTTTGGTCTCTCGAGGTCTGTAAAACTCTATCCCATCGACAATGAGTGATGCTTGATTACGTGAGTACGTGGTATCATTACTTGTGATACTAGCTAGTTTCATCTTGATTAAAGCTTGATTATAAGATGATCATGTATACTGGATTTGTCTCTTTTTATTTTTACCTTTCTTGTATATAATTGTGTCAGGAGCAACCTTGTGATCCTAATGCGGGTGATACAACGATAACAATAGTTTATGGTGTTGTGAAACTCAAGTAATGGTCAATTGGGTTTATGAGAAACACCACCTTGTTTTGGCCATCTATTTGTACTGTAAAAGGCACATATGGTCCTGTTTGGGCTCCGTTTTAATGTAATTTTGGGAGAAACGTATTTTGAAATAGTGATTTTTTAGAGAATGTGTAGTTAAAAATTAAGGAAAAATTTTAGGTTTCTGCGTAATATTATTTTATGGAAGAATACATGGTTGAAAATGAATTTTGGAAAATCATATTTTGAAAATAATGGAGTCCAAACGGGGGCATGAACTTGATTATTTTAATTTATTACAGAATGCTTGGGTATGAATAGAAGGTGTAAGCCTCTATGACTCGATTTCCATTATTTTTAAACTCATTTTTCTTCTAACTCATTTTCAACTACGCGTTCCCAAATAAATTAATTTTGTGCATAAATTCAAAATTTTTTCATACTTTTTAGTCATACAATTTCCAAAAATTCATTATTAGAAAATACATTTTCACAAAAAATGAGCTCAAACATTATTTCACTCATTAATTATTGCTCATGTTATTTATGTTTTCTTTCTTTTAGATCATGTGGAGGGAAACCATTGGAATTGCCTCCTGTGCTTGGGTGCTATAAAGCGATGGGACAAGATGTATGCATATCTCCTAGTAGATACATGGAGCTATTATGTTCATTACCCTGGGCTCTATCGTTACTTGAGGTACTATCAAGCAATGGGACAAGCTGTATGCCCGTCCCGATCGCCAACACGCATGTTAAATTTTGTCATAAACCTGTTTTTATAATTCATTGTCTATTTTCAATTTCTTGTATAATAATTATGACATAATAATCGTGCTCTGATTAAAAATAAAGTTACTATTATTCTGAGCGTGATGCAAGTTGTGGTGTCAATTTCGAGGTACGGGATTCTATAGACACAACGTGCATATATCACCATTCACTGGCACACCAAGACCGTGAGTTTTTTACGTATTTATTGGGTAAAATGCAAAATTATTTGATGTTAATCTTTATGACATGAATTGCATGCTATTATAGAACGTGAGTTCAACATAAGAATTAAAGCCGAACTTAAAACTTAGGCAGCTAGATAAAAAGGTGAAAAAAATGTAAAAAAAATATCCTGGAACTACTTCCCATTTATAGAGTATATCCATCCTTAAAAATGTCGACGGGAAATGTTCGATAACCTAAAACATAACACAAAAAATATAATCCTACAGGTAGATGACACAAGGGTAAGCGGACGTATGACTCATTGTCATAGGAGGTCTCGACCTCCAATGCACTCATCCTCTTTTCCAAGCGATCGCATCTCTCCCTAATGTGCGCATGGTGCTCTTGCATTTCTTAAGCCCCTATTTGACAACAATTATTTCAAATCTCTTTTTTTTACATACTTATTTTCAACTATACATTCGCACAATAAAATATTATGCACATAAATCTAAAACTTTTCTTTAATTTTTAACAACACATTCTCCAAAAATTACCATTCAAAACTCTATTTTATCCAAGGAGAGGCTAAATTTATAATGCATCTCAATGAAGAATATTAGGTTGTGACGCCAATTATTCTCCATGGGCTGTGATGAAAATGGGCCTATGTTGGTCCAGTTAATAAGCTGGTTATTTCCTGATAACATCATATGGGTGGCCTATGACCCTGATCTAATATAATGGCTTAAATCGTGTTTCTGAATAGTAACTCTGGTTTCAAAAGGAATTGATAAAGTGCTAGCTGCTCTGGACCATCGATCTTAGTTTGAGATCAACAGTGGTAAGTATTGTTATAAATAATGTCCTTGTGAAGTATTTTTGGTCATTCTAATCGTCTATTACGTGAGTGAGTTCTAGGGTTTTCTCTAAAAAGGATTATATTTGTCTTTTCCTATTCGTGTCTGCAACATTTGGTTGATACAATTTTAAATGTGTCTTTTGTGACTCTTTGGTGTAAGGAGAGACTTGGGGTCTTAGGTCTGAGATTATACAGTCCATTGAAGTAGCTTCACTTTGCCATTTTGGAGTTAGGGTTGTGTGGTTACCGTGATACAGAAGGGTACTATATTCAAAAGGATCCTTATATTCTGAGCATGGTTTTGTGATGCCTAGGGGGTGTATTCAATTGAGACTTTTGAAAACTTTGATGGACATTTTTTAAGTGATGACTTTTGTGAATTTTTTAAAGATTTTTATGAAATTAGTGGAAGTCTTTTATAAACTTATAAACATTCATTTTAAAACTTTTTGAGACTTTTATAGAATTCAAAAAACTTTTGAATACTTTCATTTGAGATAGAATTTATGTGGATCTAGTATAATACTATCAAATTATCACATACGAGGTGGTGATTCTTTCAATTTTCATCCTTCTTCATTTTTCCCCCATATAATAAAAAAATATTTTAAAAGAATAAAATTTAAGATCTTAATTAAATAAATAATTATTATTATACAAATAAAAAATAAATTTAATACTCAGTATTATTAGTATAATATTCCTTTAAAGGAAAAAAATTATATATTTAAATTAATTATAAATTAGTCTATATAAAATTTTAGGATTTAATTAAAAATAGATATTTTTTGTTAGAAAAAATAAATGAAAAGAAAAAAAAATTATAAGAATACAATTTAATTTTTTCATAGAAAGTAGAAATAAACAATAAGATAGAGAAAAAGAAAAATAGAAACTAATACAATTTTCTAATATTTGTAGAAGTGAAAATGAAAGAGAAATATTTAAAAAATGGATATTAATTTTTTTCTTTTTCTTTTTTTTTTGTGAAAATATCCTAAAATCTTGTGATCAACGAGAGACACTTTTTTTAGATTTTATTTTAATACTTTCTGCTTAAAAGTTAGTACCATAGAGACTTTTATAAAAGTCTCTTAAAGTTTTTAAAATTTGAATACCCCAAAAACTTATAGAAACTTCTAAAAAATTTTAATTGAATACACCGAAACTTTTAGATACTTTTTAAAAGTTTTAGTACCATTGAGACTTTTATAAAAATATCTAAAAGTTTAAAAAATTGAATACCCCAAAATTTATAGAGATTTCTAAAAAGTTTTAATTGAATACACCATGATTTTTAGAAACTTTTTAAAAGTTAATAAAAGTCTTAATTGAATATAACAATACTTTTAGAGAGTCTCCAAAAGCCTACATTGAATACCTCTAAACTTTTTAAATCTTAAAAAGTCATTAAAAGTCTCAATTGAATACATCCCCCTAATGCCATTTGGAGTGGCGGTTATGTTCTTGAAAAAGTATGGAATATTAGTGCGATTTGTCTTCAATACTTTGTTTGATTTGTATATCAGTTGTATCAGAGCCTGTGTAGGCTGATCTTGAACCTTAGTTGGGTTCTTCACTGTGAAAAATTAATTTTTGTAGTGGTTTTGGTTTGATCTTTTTTTCAGATCTAAAGATTTTTCAAAAACC
The DNA here is from genome assembly GCA_903798385.1 of Fraxinus cuspidata. Taxonomy (NCBI): domain Eukaryota; kingdom Viridiplantae; phylum Streptophyta; class Magnoliopsida; order Lamiales; family Oleaceae; genus Fraxinus; species Fraxinus cuspidata. Next base: position 7,281 of record CAIGRP010105017.1, on the reverse strand, counting down.
CTAGGTCTATTTATTAGATCTAGTGATTCGAAGACGTTTGAAGCTTTCGATTAAATTTTCGAAAAATAAAATTGCTTTTCTCAATTTATTTTCATTTGATCTGTTTAAATCTGGCCTTTTCAAAACTCTGGATCTAAACATATTAAACAATTTGCCTTTAGTGGCATTTTTTGGTTACAAAATAACTGACAAATCTTTATATCGAGGGTATTCTGGTTTATTTGGGGTTGAAACCTTAAATCTTGTGTAACTGGTGACCGGAACATGAGGTTTCTTAACTGGAATTTTACAAGTGGTAACTTCTTGAACGGTGTTCTGTTTCCATTCTGCATTGATATTACTTGCAGTGGTCAATGTTTCAGACCACCAATCTAGTTTGACCCTTTTAACTCAAACTCAACTCTGTCACAATATTCTTTCCCTGTGTTCTTTCCGTAGCTGTGTAATCTTGCAGCATTACATGCTGTATTTCATTTGGATACATCTGTGTCCGTGATTTAGAGGTATTCTAAATTGAGCATTGACTTGGTAACATGATTCTTAAGAAATTCTGGTGAATCTGGTCATTGTCTGATCACTTGTGATCTTTGTATGATCTCTTGCATCTCCATTTATTAAAATTTGAATATATACACTTAGATTGAGTATTGGAATTCTGTGTATTCCTATATGCAGTTTACTGTTCAGATTATTACCGTTGTAAATCTAATATTTGCTCCTCATACTAATTGCTGTCATTTAACCTGTAATATTTTGTATGTCCAAAAACCAAGTACCCTTGCCATTTTAAAAGGAATAATCATATATAATCATTTTGAAATTGTGGTTTTGGAAGAGTGATTTTTCTATATGGCAACAAAAATGAAGGGGGATTCTCGTACAATAAAAGGTTTCTAAAGCTATAACTACAAAATGCATGTAATTGTGACTATTGATTAGAAAAAAGAATATTAAAGTTTTTTCTTTAAATTATTAGTAAGTTTAATCTATTCAAAGACAGTTATTTAAATTATGATTATGTTTTCATTATAGATATTCCAGTTATATTTTTTAAAGAATATTATTTTATCGTTCCACAAATAAATTGAATATTTGGTAACACTCCAATGTTTGTGAAATTTTGGGGTGTTACAGTTTGGCATCAGAGCAAAGATTTTACTTCCTTGTAAATTTTGTAAAAAAAAATTGTTACTATTAACGTAAATAGTGCACGACAATGTTCATATGAACAGTACGTGTCACTGTTCATGCTGTTTTCCAAAAAATATATATATATATATTTTTACAGAATTTTCTGTTCTTTTGTTAAATAAATGATATTAATAATTGTTTAAGCAATTAAATAATATATTTTTTTTAAACGTGACTTCAAATTATGATTGTACATGTTTGTATGTTTAGTTTTAGCCTTCGGGTGGTATTTTAAAAATTTACAAATTAGAAAATTCATATTTTAAGAAGTCTCTAGTTTTATTTATCATTTGAGTTTTCTTAATTTGAGTATTCGCAATATTGATAGGTTTTTTTAAAAATACCTAAACTATCTAAGAAGAGCTTGTGGTTTAAGCGGTTCGCTTGTAACCCCCAACCTCATTTGGAAGCATTTTTGATTACGCGTTATTCAAATTAACAAGACAAAATGATTTTCAAAACTTTTGAAATTTAAACTTATTTTATTTTCTAGAAACTTTCATTTCGAGAAAATCCTATTTTAGAAAATTTCTAAAAAAAGGGTTGGGGTATTTTTATAAACTTTAGAAGTTTAAAGATAATGTAAATTTTTTTAAAGTTTTAAACATACAATGTTGTAAAGAATTATTAGCATGTGGCGCTCACCATGGTATGAAATGAAATATCATTATTTTATCATGATTATGATTTCTCTTGCTTTATGTTATGATATATTATAATTATGTCAATGGTAAAGTATCTAGAACTTTTCAAATAATTGAAGTAATTTTGAGGACGAAATTCTTTTAAGGAGGGGAATTGCGACACCCGAAAATTTTAGAATATAATTTAATTATTTTACATGTTATATTTTGTTATTTTGAAAAGTTGAGGGATTAAAGTGATATATGTATTAACATCAAATTTTGGGTTAAATATTTGGATATTGTTAAAGCGACGAAAAATATATCAATATGTGGTTCGTTGGATAGCTCGTAATTAATCACGTAAATTGTACTCGAGAAAAAGTTAATTCGGATAAGTTAATCTCAAGATATTGAAGTTCAAAGAAATTGTAATTTATTATTATTATTATTTTAAATCAAATTGAATTTGGATGGGGGATAGCCACGTGTATCTAAAGAATGGATGTGTGATAATTTTTTATTTAATTAGAATTCTATTTGAAGTCAAAAGTTGCTATCACTATCTGTATTGGGATTATAATCACATTTTCTTGTGATATGTATTATGTACACATGTCATATTATGATTTATTTACTAAAAATTCAATTCTTATCTAATTTCATGTATACGATTTTTCCATATCAATTGTACTAAGACTCAACCAATATATTTTTACTATAAATAGCGTCCAATTGTCCCATAATTCACCACAAAACAATTTTACAGGACAGTTTTCATATAAAGCTGTTGTAAATTTTTAGTATATATTTTTTAAAAACTCGTTGATCAATTAAGATAAGATGCTTTTATGCTTGTTGTTAGTTTCCTTATACTTTATATTCAGTAATTTATGCATGAATTGCCAGTGGACCTTCGGGTTCTTTATTAAAAGATATGAAATCCTACGAGAATTTAAAATGACCTAAGATGGGTGTGTCATTTGGTCACCGATATACTCCATAAGATAAGATTGGTATGAAGTGTTTATTTTATTACATATAAATGTGTATGAAAATAGCATGTATCTTACAAGGTATTTTTAAATATTCACTCTTATAAAATTTTACAAGTTAGTTCTGGTCGATTGAAACTGTGACGGGATGGTGAATGCGACTGCCAAGAGAAATCGAAGAGATAAATTATGAAGTTTTTTTTTAAAAAATTATTGGTCACTTTAATTTGCTCAAAGATAGTTATTTAAATTATGATTATGTTTTTATTATGGATATTTCAATTATTTTATCGTTCCACATAGAAATTAAATTTTTTGTAACACTCCAGTGCTTGTGAAATTTTTGGGGCGTTACATGCATGTTGGAAATCAAAACCATTAATAGTATACAGGGAAATTGAAATAAGAAAAGTACAAAGGGAGATCAAGATTTAAGTCTAAGACTAAGAATAAGAAATGTTATGGGTGTGGAAAGATTGGTCACTTTATAAAAGACTTCTACGAGAAGAAAAATGAATAGAAAGAAAAACTAATTGATGAAGGAAATACAGTTGAACCCCATGAGACCAATACTGTTAATGTCTATGCTGTGATTGAATTTGTTCCTAATTTAGGATCAATCAACATTGCTGGAAATATTGAACAGATCCAAGAATGGATCATGGATTCTAGCTGCACATTTTATATGACTTCGAAGAAATAGTGGTTAATGAATTTTAAGAAAATACATAGAGGTAAAGGTTGCTTGTATTGGTAAAGGGATAAGTAGTGTGACTCTAAAGTTTGAGAATGGCTATAACTACACCCTTGAAAAGGTTAGGTATGTACCTAACTTGAATAGGAATTTAATTTCTATGGCGGATTTGGACGACATAGGATTGCAAGGGAAAATTGGGAATAGCACGTTAAAGATCTTGAGTAGATCTCTGGTCATCTTCAGAGAAATGGGATTTATGTCACAAAGATAGGAGCTATTGTAGATTACACCGCTAAGGCCTCCACAGTTGAGATTGATGCCACTTTGAAGTGGCACAATAGGTTGGCCCATGTAAGAGAAAGAGACTAGATACTTGATCAGAAGGGATGCTTTGGAAAAGATAATATCTCAAAAGTTCCCTTTTATGAACACTACACTCTTAGCAAGCAACATAGGCTCCATTTTAGCTCTAGAAAGCACAAAACCACATCTGTTCTAGACTCTATTCACTTTGACCATGGTGCCCTTTATTTGTCATCACTCAAGGGGAAAATAAATATTTTCTCTCCTTGATTGATAATTTTTCTAGAAAAGTGTGGGTGTTGTTAAAATAGAAGTCTGACACTTTTGACTTTTAAAACCTGAAAACCCTGCTTGAAAATCAAACTAGTAAAAAAATTAAGATTTTAAGAACTAGTAAGGCCTTGAATTTTGTAATAATGGTTTTGATCAATTCTGTAAACATAATGGGATTTCTAAACATAAAAATGGATTTCTTGAAAGAATGAATGGAACATTCCTAGATAAAGTAAGATACATGATGATAAGTTCTGGCGCTCCTGAAGTTTTATGGGGTGAAACTGCTATGACAGCTTTATATATAGTTAATAGGACTCCCTCTAGTGCCTTAATGGTAAAACGCCTAAAGAGGCATGAAGGGCAAGCCTACATATTATTATCTGATGAGAACCTTTGGCTGTATAGCCTTTTCTCATTAGAATGTTTGGAAACTTGAACCCAGATCTTAAAAATGTGTCTTTACGGGATATCGAGAAGAAATAAAGGCTTACAAATTATGAGTAGGAGGCTTTGGAGGTTGTAAAGTAATTACAAGTAGGGATGTTATTTTAAATGAATCAGATATGCCTTTGCTTAAGTTAAAATTAGAATGTGAAAGATTTAGAGTACATGGAAACTCCTAAGATCAAGCTACAGGTGGAGCTTGGACCTGCACCTAATCTTGAAAGAGATGAGCATGTGGAAAGAGGAGAATGATTAGACAATATTTCTAATTTTGGAAATAGTAAGGTGGAGTGAGACTCAAGTTCAAAATTGTGAGGAGACACAACAACCTGGAATAGAAGACTACCAATTGACTAGAGATAGAGGTAGAAAAGAAATAAAAGAATCATCTAGAAAAAAGACTTGGTTCCCTTGGCTGTTGTATCACATCAAGACTTAGATTTTAAAGAACCTAAGTCTTATGAAGAAGTTGTGAGTTGTAGACAATCTAAGGAATGGAAAAATGCAATGAACGAGGAAATGAATTCCATAATGAAAGATCAAATCTGAATGTTAGTATCCAGACTTGCTGGTAAATCATATGTTCATTGCAAGTGGAGTTACAATATTGAGAGAAATTCTGAGAAATAACCTTTTAGATTTAAAGCTACACTAGTAGCTAAAGGTTTTACCCAAAAATAAGGTATTGATTATAATGAGATTTTTTCTCCAGTTTTCAAATATACTAGTTGCTCACTATGATTTTAAATTTAAACATATGGATGTTAAAGTGCATTTTTGCAAAGGGACCATGATGAACTGATTTATATGAATCAACCTCAAGGTTTTATAGATAAAAAGAAATATGATCGTGTTTGCTTATTAAAAAGATTTCTGTATGACTTAAAACAATCCCCAAGGCAGTGGTACAAAATATTTGATAACATTATAACCTTTGTTGGTTTTGTTAAGCGTGCCTTTGATCACTATTTGTATTTTTTTTCTTTTAAATCCTAAAAACAGTGTGCTTGTTTATCTATTGTTGTATATTGATGATATGTTATTAACTGATGATAGCATGACCAATATAAACATGATAAAAATAATCTTAAATAATGAATTTGAAATGAAATATTTAGGTCATACTAAGAAGACTTTAGGAATGGACATTGTAAGAAATAGATCTATCTAGTCTTTAATTTCTAAACAAACCTCATATGTTGAAAATGTGTGATCAAAATTTGTTATGCTTTAGACATATGACATTACCTCTTGCTAGCCATTTCAAATGAGTAGAGATTAGTGCCCTGTAGATGACACTGATATAAAATATATGAAAAATGTGCTTTATGCTAATTCTGTTTATGTACACTATGGTATGCACAAGGCTTGATGTGGCGCACACTATAAATAACTTGAGCAAATTCATGGTCAATCATGGTCCTGAATATTTGATTGCTTTAAAATGGTTACTTAGGTTTATAAAAAGGTGATCAAATTTGGGGTTATGTTTTTAAGCATGTAAACAAGGTGTTTTAAAGTCTACCACTTCCTATATGTTTACTTTGTGAGGTACTTGTGTAAGTTGGAAAACCCAACTCTAGGCTATTGTAGCCCTTTCTATCAGTGAAGCTGAATATATGGGTATTACTAAAGCCATAAAAGAAGCATTATGGCTAAAAAGGTTGTTAAATGAATTAAATGAACTACCACATCCTGTAGTTCTTTATTATGACAGTGAAAATGCTATTCATTTGTATAAGAATCCTGTCTTTTATGAAATGACTAAACATATAGATGTGAGATTAAATTTTATTAGAGATATAATATCAAATGAGTCTGTATTACATGAAAAAACTCCTTTCGAATACAATCAATGTGATATGGAAACCAAGGTACTGTCCTTAACAAAATTTAGATCCTGATTAAAATTGTTGAACACTAATACTTTTTAATTTGTGCTTGAAGGTACTGTGTGATGGTGCTAATGATAATACAAGATGGGATGATTTGATTGAAATGTCTTTCCTATTATTGTATTATTTTATAATATCATTGGTATTATTGGGCTGTGATGCCAAATGATTCTCCCTGGACTGCGATGAAAATGGGCATATTTGGTCTAATTGATAAGTGGGTTATTGCCTAACAACATCATGTGGGTGGCCCATGACCTAGATCCCATATAATGGCTTAAATCGTATTTCTGGATAGCACATTTGGTTGCAAAAGGAGTTGATAAAGTGCTAGCTGTTCTGGACCATTGATCTTAATCTGAGATCAATGGTGGTAAGTATTGGTATAAATAATGTCCTTGTGAAATATTTTGGGTCATTTTAATCGTCTGTTCTGTGAGTGAGTTCTAGGGTTTTCTTTAAAAAGGCTTATGTTTGTTTTCTCCTTTTCTTGTATCTACAACATTTGGTTGATACAATCTTGAGTAAGCCTTTTGAGATTCTTCTGTATCAAGAGAGACGTGGGGTCTTAGGGTTGAGATTATACAGTCCATTGAAGCAACTTCACTTTGCCATTTTGGGGTTAGGGTTGTGTAGTTAACGTGATACAGAAGGGTACAATACTCAAAAGGATCTTTATATTCTGAGCCCAGCACTATGATACCTGATGGCATTTGATGTAGTGGTTATGTTCTTGTAAAAGTCTAGAATATTAGTATGATTTTGTCTTCAATACTTTGTTCGATTTGTATATCAAAGAATTTGTTCTTTCTTTACACATGAGCATCATACATTGTCATGACCCGTCCCAAAATCCT
>CAIGRP010105015.1:0-17150 GCA_903798385.1 Fraxinus cuspidata | reverse complement strand
TGTAGAACGACAACTATATCATTCCAGTGTCAAACACACGAAATAATATAACGACATCCATATCGTTTCAGTGCAAATTTGACGAGTTCGAAATCGTTACAACTCAAATAATAACTTAAACGACATTTATATCGTTTCTTTTCATGTAAAACGATAATTATACCGTTATACTTAAAAATGACGATTCGACCATCTATCTGAACTCATTCCCATATTTTAGACTACTCATAAAGCAATTATTGAGCCAAACATTATATGTAGTTTGGCTCATAATTGTTCTACATTTAGCTTCTATTTTGAACTTCCAAGTAATGAATTTTTTTCACTGTGTATATTCATTTTTACGAGTAATGAAATATTTATGTGCTAGAATTGAAAGACGAGAGGAATGCATTTAAATTAATACCAAATCTTCGTACAAACAATCAATGATATACAAAGAAAATAGATGAAAAGTAGGTCAATTTGAATCAACATGAAACTTTTTTACACTTACCAATGAATTTCTCTCAAATTTACCTACATTTATTTTTAATATTAATCAACTAGCGTGCAACACACGTTTTCCTATTAGTATTACCAAAAACCCTAGGTCTACCACTATTCACTGCAAATTTCTATATCAACAACCAATAACCACACTGCAGAGAACCAAATTCATGATTACTGAGTACAAATTATACATTCCCATGTTAAAGAAAAAAAAAGGCTTTTGTTTAAATAAAATGAGCAACTTTCAATAGATTTCAAACAACATAACCAAAAATTTTCAACAAATCAACAATTTTCTCTATCCACCATCCATACCCGTCAACTTCCCTGAAATATTGGGATAATGGAAATAAACACAACTGCATATCCCCATGAGAAATTTATATCCAATTTATACATATACACAATGGAAGAGAAATGAACCTGGTGCAAAGGAGAAAAGCTTTCACTAAGATTTTTCCAGTGTCCTAATTTTCCTTTAACTCCTCCAAATTGTGGTTCAGATTAAACCTTATAATCGAAATCTTCAGCATAAAAAGGGGATGGAGATGGGAGCGCAGAAAATGCCCTGAAATTCGAGAATTAATTTCTGGGCAGTGGAAAATTCGAAGATCTAATAGGCGGGTGTGGGCAAAAATTTGGCTTAATCTATTTAGAGGCAGCCATAAGTCCAAAACCCTGCTAAAATCCAAGTTTCCATTAAAATCTTTTCTGATTCGCGGTCAGAATCAAGCAACGTAAACCCCATTAGGGTTTTCCCCCAATTCAATACTCAAAAACTGTAATTAGTTCCAGTATGAACGGAGATTGCTTGAATTTCAAGAACCCCATTCGAGACGCCATTTCCAGGATCCGGTTTGCTCCGCTCTACAATAATCTCCTAATCTCTTCTTGGGATTCTGTGAGTATTTGCTCTGACTGATACCCTTAATTTCATCATATTGCAAGATATGCGTTGCTGTATCTATATGATTATACACGTATCATGTGTAATGTGATTATGAGTTGGCTGTGTTTATAAGCAGAGTCTTCGGTTGTGCAATGTGGATAAATCTGAGCTCAGATTAGAAGTTCCTACAGAGGCTGCACTTCTTGATTGTTGTTTCGAGAGCGATTCGGTGGCCTTAAGTGCTGGCTCTGATGGCTCTATCTGCAGGTTTTTCATTCCTAATGATTGCTAAATATAAGCTTAAGTGACGTATTATGAGCTAGCCTGGTTGTAATTATTTTATTTTGTCATTTAATTTTTAAATTTGCATTTTTGACTAATGAAACTTGCTCTCGTAGAAAGTAAGTCTTGAGGTTTAAGTACAACCAAACATATAAATAGATGCATCCAGTAGCGATAAAATTTCTTGTCTTTTTGGTGTAACTAGTCCTTCTGGACACTACGGATGCTAATAATGTTGTTCTGTAGCAATTTTACATTATAACTTTATATTTGAACAGGTTCTATGTCCCAAATGCTTCTAAAAGGAACCAATTAAAGCTTACTGTAAAAACTATTTCACCCTTCAACCTTGGTACTAAATTGACTTGTGAAGTGGTCATTTGGCTCAAAGTCTCACCACAAGTGAATAACTACGTCACACATATAATTTGATGTCATGTAAGCTAAAATTTTAAGGCTACATTCAACAACATGCTGATGTAGATTTATGCTTGAGGATTTCCAATAAACAGAATGGAACAGAAAAAGCTGAAAATAATGAAATGCATATATTGAAAATATTCCAAGGAATATGTGGATCATTTTCCTGTTTTTGCTAAGTGTCAATCAATAAACAGGTATGTCTGCGTTCTTCGCTTACTGTGTACGCACTGTATCTCTTTTTTTGGTGTCCTTGAAGCACTTGTTATTGAAGGTTATATGATCCTGGATGATCTCTATCTTATCTTTTCCCATGTCTTTCTCAAGCTTGCAACTGGTTCTGTCCATTGCCTCATACTGATTGGTGATTACAAAAAAGAAGAGGAGAGAGAGGAGTCGGGTCTTTCATTTTGATTCAAACCTTATTTTTATTTTTTTCCCATTCTAAAACATTCTTAATTTAAAATAGAAGCTTCTCCATACTCAACCCTCAATAAGGAACAAGCTACAACACTTATATCTAGTTTCAAAATCTTATGCATCATGACTTCATTTTTTTTTTTTTTTATCTGTTTTCTTTGTTTTTTTAAATGAAGAAGTATATTGCCAACTAATCAACAATTCAGTTTTTAAAACAACATTAGTTTTAAAGCCAAGTTTCGATAACTACGTTAAATAAGTTGAACAGAACTAAACAACCCCTTACCTTACGATGTACTCAAGCTTTTATTTTTCTTAAGATTAAATTGCTTACCATTTGGCTTCATTTCAAACCTTTGTTTACAAAGCAGACACTTTTTAAGGTTGATGGTGACTGATCCACTTTGAAGCTAACTAAATTACTTATCTGATCCACGTGCAGAAATGGATAAGATTAAAAATCAAACCTATTTTGCCACATTATGCAATGAAAAGATCTTGAATAAACATCAAACCAATTTTGCCACATTTTGCAATGAAAAGATCGTGAATGAGTATCACATGAACTTTGTGTGGGCAACTTACTTTCTCATGTTTGTCTATGCATGTTCAAATTGCTTGCACAATATGATCAGGAGGCTCTATTTCATGTCTCAATTTAAATTTTGCTAGGTATGATATGCATTTAGGAACCAGTGTTACGATTGGGAATCATGACGATTTAGCAACCTGCGCTGAATATTCTGATGAAACATGTAAGATAATATTAGTATATGTTTCACCTTTGCTAGGTTCTAATTTTATTCTTGCTGTCTACATTCATACCCGTCATGTCTGCAGTATATCTACATACACTTATATCAACTTATGCTTTGGATAACTGCTTAAACTAATGCTTGAAATGCTCTCTGTCTTGGCCTGTATATTAAGGAACATAACTTCTTCCATATTTATGGCATCCAGTTGAATGTTGTCATCATAATCCTTCTGATCGCAATTCTTGTTTAGAAGAATCTATGACAAATCTAGATGTTTAGTTGAACTGTAAGATTCTATTAAGGTTAAAAGGAAAGTTTTACTTTATAGTTCTCACTAAGCCATTAAAGGTTAAGATGTCCATAAGATGAATGTAGCTGATATGTGGATGCTTGGTAGATGAGTGGTCACACTACAATGGATAAGTTAAAAAATGTGGATTTGTGAATGTACTACAATAGGTAAGTTAAGAAATGAGTATACATGCCAGCAAGTGGAGGTGATGCCATAAATTAAAAAAGGAACTTAGGTGGTTGGCTTATGTTTTGCACCGGCCTAAATATTGTCCTGTTCATAAGAGTGACGCAATATTGGTTGAGCAAAGTACAAGAGAGAAGATCTATTTTTTTAAATCTCCTAGTAGATTGGCAATGAACAGAGCGGTATGGCGAAGAAAGCTTCAAGTACCCCAACTCTAATTTGTAGAGAATAATGGCTAGTTTGTTGATTTATTGTTGTAGCTTATTGCAGTTATAAAAGACTATGATGGTAACTAGTGGTTGATCATAATTGGAAGTAATGGTGAGTATTCCATCCATGAATATTAAATGCAGTTTGAGCGTTATTAGTAAATGAATGTCAGAGTGTAGTAAGATTGAGTGTTTAACCAATGATCATTTTGAAGTCCAGCAACCGGGGACGAGGTTTACAGTACCAAGTGGAATTTTTACTTCTTTCATATATATTGAATAATGCGTGAAACAAACAAAATTTTCAATGTGCTCTTAGTCTTGTCATATGTTTGTGATCTTGAAAAAGTATTAACCAACTAGTTTCTTTTTGTTTGTGTTTAGGTCTAATTGTCACTGCTGGTTGGGATAAAAAGATAATGTTTTGGGATTCACGAGCTACTAGGTCTCTTGGATGCCTGAATAATCTAGAGGTGGAAGTGGAGTCTCTGTCACTTTCTGGGTTCAATTTGATGGTTGCTATCAGGTCATCAGTATGTATTTATGACTTGCGCAACTATCACAAATCAGTTGAAGCCAAAGAATCATTTATGGACATTCAATTAAAATGTGTTCGCCCTATTCATAATTTTGAAGGTACTGCAAAAATATTTTATGCTAACATATTGACAGGAATGCATGGCTTTCACCTTTAGCTGTACCTAAATGCTTGAGATAACCTCATCTGAATTGCTAGTAATTCATGATCAATTATAATAGGAGATATGGCCCATATTTGGTAGGAATTATAATCTAGATTTTAATCTAAGTTTAAGTCAAAAATTAATTTTAACCACATATTTCAAGGGATTCACTACTTTTGAACCACTTGTTTAATCAATTTTGATCAAACTCTACTAAAAATCTGATTTTAGTTCCCACCAAAGAGGGGCATAATTCCATAATGAGCTAGACTTGAATTTAACAATACTCAATTACTTTTTTTAATAATTATTGCGTCAATTTAGGCATAATTTAAGTGATGCTCTCCTGATATGTCTAAGATTTTATTAATTTTTCAATTCCTTTTTTTTGAGTTGATCTGTGTCAATTAAAAGGGTGATGACCACTTGTTCAGGTTTTGTGGTTGGATCAACAGATGGAAGGGTTGCTTTGGAGTATCTTGGCCAATCCAAGTCAAAGAATGAAGGGTCGGTATAATTCGTTAATGCTTTAGTTTAATATTTAGAGGTCAAATGCTTTGGATGACTCCATTGTTTTTTTTAATTTTCTTTCCTTTATGGCTTTCATTTGGCTGCCTAATATGCTTTAAACATTTTTCTTATTTTTCTAATTTTGGACCATGATAACATGTTACATATTATTCTAATTTGATGATGAGAATAATTGCTTGCTAGCATCCTTACTATGTGAAGAGCATTATATGTATCTTTTATTTTTGAAGTTCAATGCAGGTATTAATGGGCATGCACTTTACATTGCATGTTTTATTGCAGAATTTCCAGATCTGATACTCATGAAACTAATTGATAACTCAAATGTTTCTTTTCCTTCTTTTTCTCTAAGTTTCCTACATTCTGTAGAAGGACAAGATACTTTGAATTCCTGATGGTATAAAAGAAATGGTATAATTTCCTTGGTGCGTTCAATGTAGATATTACTTTCATGTACCGACACATGCAAGTATGGAAGCTAATAGACTCTGTTATCTTCATTCTTTTATCTATAGGTTTTTGACACCCCCTTAAGATTTATGAAGAAATAATATATGATTCCATGAGATATCCATAATAATTCTCCATGTCTCTACTAACATTTACAATAATATTCCAATTATCCAGTGATTTCCGCTAACATTACAATAATTTCCACGTTATCTTATGAGTGTGAGTTCTATAACTTATGCACACCCATGATCTTTTACTAAATGTGTAAATATACAACCTTTCAATTTTCTCGATGGATATTTTTTAATAGTAAAATGTAACTTTAAATCGTTCTATATATCTATATCAAACGTATTCCAAGGAGTGTGTTATTGAAACATATCGTCACTTGTTTCTTGAATTTCTGCAGATATGCTTTTAGATGCCATCCAAAGGGGAAGAATGGAAGACATCATTTTGTAGCAGTGAATGACATTGCATTTAGTCCGTCGTATGTGTTGCTTTCATTTTCAGCTTGCTATATGGACTTTTACAACTAGCATGACAGTATAATTCTTCTCTTATTCAGCAATGATGGTGTTTTTGTCACTGGTGACAATGAGGGCTATGCAACAACTTGGGATGCTCGTAACAAGAGACGATTAGTGGAGGTATATTTCATCTTATCTTGTAAAAGGTTGCTTATGCTGCCAATGAATTAGCATATTTTAGAATGTTAATTTCACAAGATACAATTAGTGCCTTATAATTGATATTTGGATTTTGAGAGAAAATCAATGGGCTGGTACCCCTTTGTTCACATTTTGAATAGTTCCCGTAGGTTGAGTGCTCATGGCGAATTTACAAACAGGAGGAACATTTAAAAATAGAAAATTAGGAAAAATTAAACCATTTAGGTAGAAAAGTCAAAATAAAATGGAAATTCCAAACCTACAAGACATGCAATGGATTATATACCTTAGCACCCAAGAAATGTGAGGTTAAACGCCTAAGTGGTGCAATTCATAAACTAAATAACAAATTAAAGACTAGCACATTTTTAGTAATTATATATATGTGGTTCTTCCTTATGCTCAGTGCATTCCTACATTTTATATCTACTAAATTTACTTTTTCTATACATGAACATTTTTTCAATTGGCACGTGTAATACAAAATACAACCCAAAGTTATCTTAGCGCAACAAATAATCCCTCTTTAAATTCAGAAGATTTTATACTATTTAATCTAGTTTCCGTGCTTCACAGCCAAGTTCTACTTTTATGTGTTTCCTTCCCAATGTATCTAAGTTGGTATTTTCTAGTTTTAGTTGCTTTTCAGTTCTTGGAGCCTTTATCATTAGAATTCATTTTTCTTAATTTCAGTTGCCAAGATATCCAAACAGCGTTGCTTCTATGTCATACAACCACAATGGTCAACTTTTAGCTGTTGCATCAAGTTATACTTACCAAGAGGCTAATGAAAGGTTAATAACATTTTTTTTCATTCATTCAACTTACTTCATGTCCATGAACTGTCATTGAATACGAATTATATCTCTGATGCCCAATAAGTTTTAAGTTCATTGAATATATTTTTTTCTATCACGAGAACTTCTCTAGAGATTCTTTATTTTTTTTTGCTATTGTTATTTTGCCTCTTCTTCTTTTTCTTTTGTGCACACTTTAATCTTTGTTTCTTAGGGCTTGTGATTTACCAGGTCTTCAGATTTACCATAATATTGTTAAATTTCTGGAGGACATTTCATATCGATTCTGCATGTTAAGTAAGAAACTATATTGGTAATAGTTCTGTTAAATAACTTTTGAGTATAAAGGGGATATGACTGTGGAATGGCAATTCTTAATTGAATGAACAATCTAAGGTTCACGGGAGTTGGGATACCTTAAAGAATAATGTTGAATGGATTTGAGAATCGTTTTTATGAAAGTTCTTGTCGAGTTGGTAGTCTCAGTGAATTGATTCCCGTGAATGAGATGATGGATACCGTTGCACAAAAATAATAGTTCTTCTAATTAAGGTCTAAGAATTCTGCATTATATATCCATTTTTATGACATATGTTGAGGCATTCATCCATATAATTCAGTTCACTTCGATTGTGACAGAGAAGAGCCGCCTCAGATATTTATACACGAAACAGATGATATCCACACGAGATCAGGTTCCACTAGCAGCTCAAAGGGCAACTATTGAAACGAAGGTCAGCCTCATGCTAGTTTATTTTTTTTATTTTCATTTTTTTGCCATTAAGATAAGAGTGAGTTTCAAATATGTAAACATGTTTGGAAATCACTTTTACTTACCTTTATAAGTTTAGCCTAACATGCTCTCACAAATTTCAGCAGCTGATACATCCATTTTGAATGGCTTTATTCCTCTTTTAAGATGAGGATATACAGCAATTATTCATTCAAAATGACAGATAAAACTCGAGAGCTCCCTTGAAGAGGTGGAATTTTAAGAGTTTCCCCTGATCATGTAGAATGTCTGCTTTCTATTTTTTAAATTTTATAACTGGTGGAATCATATTGGTTTGTATTATTTATGTTTAATTAGCGGACCTATTTGAAGATGCTACAATATGCTGTTTCCTATTAGAGTTGCAGCAGATGCTATTTGCAAAACGTGAAGGGCAGTTGATGGGAAAACAGATGATTGCGGCATGCAAACTGGAGTCGACCCATTGAAAAAGCACACGATTTTCACACGTTTGATAAAATAAATAAATTCTTAATTTTATCTACTTTTCTTGTCTTCCCTCAGCCCAATGAATAAGTGCTATTCATATTCAGCAACTGCATTAGCCATCCTATATGGCAACTTGTTATTTGAGGTATTAATTTTATATAATTTTGTTGCCTCAAATAACAAATTGTCACAAATGATAACCATTCCAGTCTCTGAGTTAACTTCGAGTCGGGCCTAGATTTTTTGGTAGATAAAAAACTCGGCTTGTGCCAAAAAACTTCGAACTATTTTTATTCGAGTCTAGCCCAAGTTTCAGCTCGTTGACATCTTAAGTAATGTTGTTGATATCCAAGAACTATGTGTTCGTAATGTATTGGTAGCTTCTAGAGTTTGTTCTGGAGAAGACTGACTGTGTATATCATCATTTTTCATAGTGAAATGCTTCGATCAGACTTAATTATCCCTATTTCTTAAGAGAATTAAAATGGAGGGTTCAACCAGTGGCATGGTTAAACTCACATCTTCAAATTATTCTATTTGAAAGATTAGGATGGACGATATTTTATATTGTAAATTTTTTTTTTGAACTCATTGGATCGAATGGCAATAAACACGATTCTAAAACTTATGAGGATTGGAAGAAGTTGAATAGAAAGGCTATTGGATAAATTAAGCAATGGGTTGATCAAAGCGTCTTACATCATCTAGCTAAAGAAATAGATGCATGTAGCATTTGGCAGAAATTATAGGGTCTTTATGAGAGAGAGACTGCACAAAACAAGGCATTTGTGATCTGTAGGCTTGTAAATTTGAAGTATACGGATGGTAATATCGTTGCAAAGCACTTGTGTAGCTTTCAAGAGTTGTTGAATGAGTTGTCTACCATGAAGCTTATACTAGATAATAAGGTGCAGGCTTTACTCTTGTTGAGTTCCTTACCAGATATCTAGGAAACTTTAGTCGTCTCTTTGAGTAATTCTGCTCCAAATGGTGTGATCACTGTCAACGTGGTGAAAGATAGCATGTTCAATGAAGAGGCTAGAAAAAAAGAACATGGTACTTCTAATTCTGAAGCACTTGTTATAGAGAGACGGGGGAGAAGCCAAAGTAGAAAAACCTATGGTTATGATCGAAGGAGGACTGCAGTCAAGAAAAGGGATAAAATGTTATCATTGTGGCAAGCCCATGCATCTTAAAAAGGAGTGTAGAAAATGGAAAAGAAAAGAGTTAAAATGGAAAGGTGAAGAACATAAAGAACAAAAGGAGATTGCAACAGTTGCATCTACAGGACAAAAGCAAAACTAGTCCATGGAGATGTTAATATTGCTGAAAATGAAGTCTCCACTAAGCTATGGCATAAGCAGCTTGGCCACATGAGTGAAAAGGAACTTCAAATTCTTGCAGAAAAAGCTCCTACACAATGTAAAAGCAAAGTTGCATTTGTAGATTCCCTGCATCTAGATAGATTAAAGGTCTAATCTCTTTGTTGTTTTCAAGCCATTTTCAATTTTCAACTTTTGAAAACACTAAAAATACGTTTACTTACCTATTTTCATAAATGAATTTCCAAAAACAATTTTAAAATCCATAAAGAAAGCGGAAAACTCCAAAAAGTCGTTTTGGCTATTTTAAGTTAAAATCAAGCCAAAAATTCATTTTTTTTTTTAAAACAATTTTTTTTCAAAATAACAAAAAAAACGTGTTTTCTGCAATATCATAATGGACACTCAAAATACAAAACTCAAAATAAATTTAAAACTCAAAACTACAAATTGAAACACGAAGAGAACCGCCACTATTATTCTTAAATTAGATCACACTGATGTTTGCTCAATGCAAAGTAAATCTCTAGATGGTGCATTGTATTATATTACATTTGTTGATAATCATTCTAGAAAAGTGCTTGCATATCTTTTGAAATCTAAAGATCAAGTGTTGAAAGTATTAAAAAACTTTCATTCGAAAGTTGAAAGAAGAATTGGAAGGTAGTTAAAATGTGTCAGAGTGGATGATGGCGGTGAATGCAAAGGGCCATTTGAAGAATATATAGGAAACATGGCATCACACTTGAGAAAATTGTTCCAAAGACTCCACAGTAAAATAAGGTGGTAGAGAGAATGAACGGGACTATTTGTGAGAAAATCAAATGTATTCTCTCTCATGCAAAATTGACTAGGGACTTTTGGGCTAAAGTAATGAGGACATCAGTTGACTTGATTAATTTTTCTCCATCAGTTCCTCTGAATGGTGATGTTCCAGAGAGTTTTTGGACACGAAAGATATGTCTCTTGATCACTTAAGAGCTTTTGGTTGTTGGGTATATGTTCATATTCCTAAAGATGAAAGATCCAAGCTTGATAGCAAAGCAAAATAGTGTAACCTCTTGGGTTATGTACATGAAGAATTTGGGTACAGGTTATAGGACCCAGTGAATAAAAAGATTATCAAGAACAGAGATGTATTCTTTGAAGATGAAACCATTGAAGATTTGGATCAGATTAAGAAGCCAAACTCAGTCAATGAAAAACAAATCAGTTCAATTCCACTTGTACCAGACCATGTGGTGCATGATGAACACGAAGAAAATATGCAAAAAGAACATGACAGTATAGGGGACAGACATGATGAAGCTTCTACATAGGGTGATGAGAACCAGACCAAAATCAAGAGGAAGCTCTTTTAGAGGTGTCAGCTAAAGAAGAGTTGAGAAAATCTACTAAAGAGCGTTAGCCTTTCAAGAGGTATTATAGTAATGAGTATGTGTTACTTTCTAATGTGGGAGAGCCAAAGAGTTATCAGGAGGTTCTACAACATGATTAGAAAAGTGAGTGGTTAAAAGTTATGTAAGAAGAGATAATCTGCATAAGAGCAAAACTTATGACCTAATAGAGTTGTCTAAGGGTAAGAGAGCACTGAAGAACGAATGGGTGCTTTGACTAAAAGTTGAACCATGTAGTTTGCGCCAATGTCTTCAATTCGAGTTGTGCTAGGCTTCGCAGCCAGTACGAATCTAGAGACTGAACAACTCGATGTGAAGACGACTTTCCTCCATGGTGATCTTGAGGAGGAAATATATATGGAACAACCGGAAGGATTTACAGCTAAAGGCAAAGGAAATCCAGTATGTCGGTTGAAGAAAAACTTGTATGGTCTCAAGTAGGCACCAAGACAATGGTATAAAAAGTTTGATTTCTTCATGGTTGAGCATGGGTACACTAGAACAACTTCTGATCATTGTGTTTTCATAAAGAAATTCTTTGATGGGGAATTTATTATTCTCTTGTTATAGTGGACGACATGTCTATTGTTAGTCGTGATACTGAGAAGATTATGAAGCTAAAAATTGAGCTAAGCAAGTCCTTTAATATGAAGGACTTGGGACCTGCAAATCAAATTCTCAGCATGAAGATCTTTCGTGGCAAGAAGAATGGGAAATTATGGCTTTCACATGAAGTATCAAGAATGTATTACATAGGTTCAATATGGACAAGTCAAAATCCATAAGCTCTCCACTTGCAAGTCATTTGAAACTAAGTTCAAAGGAAAGTCCTACAAGTGAGAAAGAAAAGGAAGAATTGAAGAATGTGCCTTATGCGTTAGCTGTGGGTAGCTTGATGTATGCTATGGTATGCACAAGATCAGATATTACGCATTCTCTTAGAATTGTCAGTAGATTTCTCTCTAATCCTAAAAAAGAACATTAGACAACAGCTAAGTGGATTCTTGGGTATCTCAAAGGGACTTCCAAGACATATTTGTCTTTTGGCACTAGCAAACCCGAGCTTGTTGGGTTCACAGATGTAGATATAGCTGGTGATGTTTACTTTAGAAAGTCTATTTGTGGATATTTGATCTCTTTTTCAGGGGGAACAATTTCATGGCAATTTAGACTATAAAAACATATTGCTTTATCCACCACAGAGGTTGAGTACATAGTTATCACTGAAGCTAGCAAAGAGTTGTTATGTGGATGAAGTTCTTATAAGAACTAGGCTTAGAACAAGAGAAGTATATACTCTAATGCGATAGTCAAAGTGCTATTCAGCTCAGTAAGAATCCAACCTTCCACTCAAGATCCAAGCATATTGAAGTAAGGTATCATTGGATTCGAGATGCACTTGAGATGAAAAATTTACAGCTTGAGAAAGTCCATACTGATGAAAATGGGCCAGACATGATGACAAAGTCATTGTCTATTGAGAAACTACAAGCATGCAAAAGGAAAGTGGGCATGGTAGACCCTTTCATGTAATCGGGAGACGGAGATTTGTTGTGTATTCCCTCTACGTGAGGGAACTTTCTCCTTTTAGTGGTAAGTGGGGACCACTTCGCAGTAAGTTCCCACTATTTTTTTATTTAAAAAGGGAGAAAGATAATATACATACATATATAGAAAGAGTGAAACTTCTTGATGGGAAACAATAGAGAAAAAGAGTGAGAGTGAGACAAATGGGTTTCATTCCTTTCTGTCTACGATCGAAGCTTATTTTGTGGTCTGATTAAATTGAAATTTCAGTATGTTATTCCCGATGAAGAGAGTTACGTCTTGACTATAGCCGATTGTCCAGATTCCTCTTTTTTTATTTTGTGTATCTACTTTAGAGTGATGATGTTATTCAAGAATTATATATGTTCTTGATGTGTTGGTAGCCTCTATAGTTTGTTTTTGAAAAGATTGATTGTGTATCCCATTATTCTTCATAGTAGAAGGTTTCGACTAGATTAGCTTCCGGGGTTTTTCTCTAACACTGAAGGGTTTTCCTCATAAACAAATTATTGTGTTATATTGTTTAGTTTTTTCAATGTGTGTGAGTTATTGGAGTCGAGTATTATTATTATTGTCATTTTAATTCTACACAAAAAGAGGTTGAAATATTTTTCGTTGCTTATTTATTACTGCCACAACCCCAACATTTACACTCTGTTTGAGCCACATTATTCACCCAAATAATACATTTTTAATTGTGTTTTGATGGAAAATATGTGGTAAAAAATAAGGAAAAATTTTGAATTTGTGTGTAATATTATTTTATTGAAGAATTGTGATTGAAAATAAGATAGAGAAAAATATATTTTAGAAGAATGAGTATCAAACATGGTGTTATAAGTAAGTTGAATAGTAAATGAGAGTATTTTAATTCATCATATTTTATTGTCTTGCACTTCCACATTGAAATCTCCGATAAATTGTGAATCAAGGAGAGTTGTCTAGTCTGCCTTGTTCCCCCATATCATATTTATGATACTATGAATAAATATGGAAGATCATACATTCACAATTTTTAGAATTCGAAAATAAATACGTAAGATACATTCACATGGAAGATTGTACATTTACAATTTTTTAAAGTACTGTTAAACAAACCTAAGTTGATATGATCAAAGTCTAGTCGTCGACCTTTTGTAGTGGATACGATGGATATGGAAGTAGTGATTCGTTTGGGCCTTTGGTTTCTTTTTCCTGGTTTGGTTGTGTGACTATTCGGTTTCTTCTTCCTTCTTTTTGGTTCGTTGTGAGTAGATGAGAGAGGATAAGTGTTTTGTACGTGGATCGAGACGAGATAGAGATATAGGGCACATGAGTAAGTAAAAGAATCTATAAAGTAGACTTTTTGAAAAGTTTGAATTCTATGAAAAATAAAATCAGACTCCTTTTAAAGAAAATATTTTCTTATTTTCAAGGAAAATATGATCACGTAAATAAGAGTAATAAAATATTTTTAATGAAAAAGATCGTCATTCAAACAATGCAAAAGAGAGAATTAGGATGGGAAAAAGACATTTTTATGAAAAATATTGACAATCAAATCCAAACTTAAAAAGAAAACATAAATTGAAAATGAATTTGAAACCTGGCAAATAGATTATAAGATTCCTCGTGCTGTTATTCATTAAAATAAATCTATCAGAAAAAAATAAAATGAAAAGAAAAAAGCACTGCGTCGTTTTAAAGCCAACTCAAAAAAGCAAAACCCAAAGATATCCAATCTCATCCGTAAACCGCTAACGTCACAATCCAACGGTCCAAAATCAATTTGTTCAAAGAGGAAAAAACCCTAAATTCTCTTTCTTCCTCAATCATGTATATATGAACTCCCAGTCGTACCGCCCACCTACTCTCGTCTCTCCCCACTTTCTGTACAAATTTTACGCTCTAGCATTTCTCGTGAAATTTGACCATGTCTGACGAGGAACATCAATTTGAGTCGAAGGCCGACGCAGGCGCTTCCAAGACTTTTCCCCAGCAGGCTGGAACCATACGTAAGAACGGTTACATTGTTATAAAAGGCCGTCCTTGCAAGGTTCGTATTCATGTATATCTATATGTTTGTGCTATTTGATGTGATAATTTTTTAAAATTTTGAAATCTGGGTTTTTACTAATGTTCTCACTTTTGATAACATCGCTAATTTTGTTTTGTTTTTGTGTGTGTGGATGTATACTGGAGCATATATGCGTTTCTAGGGTTTTTTTTGTTCTACCTCTAGATCTGTGTTTTAGGTATAGCTGTATAGTTTGTAATTGTGATATAGTTAAATTTGATTTCTTTGTGTATTTGCAGCTAATTATGATTGAAGTTTTTATGCTAATTTCAAAAATTATCTGATTATTTATGGTATTTTGTTTTTGAAAATTCAATTTTTTGATCTTTTGTTTGTTTATGTAAATGGATCATTATTTTTTGTGAAATTTTACTTGAATTTTGGAAATTTTAGATCTGCCTGTTACTATTTTATTCAGTTTGAAGGTGATTTCTCGGAATTGGGACGTTCTTTTATTTTAGAGAGTGAAATATAAATTAATTTACAGTTTACCGTCTAGATACACAATCGGGTCATGTGATACCTCTTATTGGTAATAGTAGTGGAATTGATCATTTGATGCCAGGTTGTGGAAGTTTCAACTTCCAAGACTGGGAAGCATGGTCACGCTAAGTGTCACTTTGTTGCAATTGACATCTTTAATGGAAAGAAGCTTGAAGATATTGTGCCGTCTTCACACAATTGTGATGTATGGATACTATTTTTTCTCCTAAAATATATATATATTTCAATGTTTATTGCTTCTGTTTCTTTTGCTTGTTATGACGATTGAGATATTTGAACTACAGGTCCCTCATGTTAACCGTGTTGATTACCAGCTCATTGACATATCTGAAGATGGATTTGTATGTGCTTGATTTCTTTTTGCCCAACAGTGTTGCGATTAATCACATTATCTAATAGTGCTTTTCAAAATGGTGTAGGTGAGCTTGCTGACTGATAATGGTAACACTAAGGATGACCTGAGGCTTCCAACCGATGAAAGTCTGCTTACTCAGGTTTGTCGAATATAATCTTGTCGTCGGCTGGGCAAAGGAAATCTCTTTGTTCTTCGTTACTTTTCTAGCCTATTGGGATATCTTCCCTAATTTTTGTGATTTGCATACAGATCAAGGATGGATTTGCTGATGGGAAGGACCTCGTTGTTAGTGTCATGTCTGCCATGGGAGAGGAGCAGATCTGTGCCCTCAAGGATATTGGTCCTAAGTAGCTTCCCTCTACCTTCAGGGATTGCTTGCTGCCTTTTATTTTCAAATGAGATAAACAAGATATAAGTCTACTAAAGTATGGGAGGATCATGGGCCATCTTTTCCGGGATTATCCATACAGGAGACTGGAATGTAGATGGTTTTGTTCTCGACTATTCAGAGACTACTTTATCATTAATAGGTTCATCGTTTATGTTCTGTTCTGTCTTGTCCCGTCCCGTCCCGTCCTTCTCTTTTTCTCTTTTTACAAAACTGTTTGAATCTTGTTTATTATGGGTGTGAAGTAGAAACTGATTTCGATGCAAAATTATAAATTCGTTGCATCATTTGATTCAATTTTATGAGGTTTCTTTTAAATTTTTTCTTGCCAACTGATGAATCATTTGTTGTTTACTCGTCTTTTGTGTATATGCTTCTTTTGCACAATCATCTATCAGTTCATTATGTTGGAAATTTTTGGTCCTTAGCCTTTCCTAAGCCGAAGTGTGTACAATTTTCAATTTATTTACCGAAAATAAGACATTTCCTTTTATCCTTTAGTATATAGCGGTCGTAGAATGTGACCATCTTGAACAGTGCTTTAGGGGCAGAATCGACTTGGACTTCTATTGGTTAGTCAATGAGTAGATTAATATTCACAATTTCTTTATCGGTTGTGAATCTGTCGCTATCAAGTCCCTTTCTGCGTTTCTTGGTTCTCTCATCTGATTGCTGCTTTTTAACATATTCTGAAAATGTATATGGAAGGATAATATACCCTTTTGTTTCTTTTTTCTATTTTTGGATGGCTTATCAACCATTCATTGTGTGCGTTTGTTCTCTCTGGGATAATCCTATTCTCAACAATTCAAAATCAATTTGCTCATGTGCATTGCAGGGTAGTGTGGATGCTGCCTTGCACCTAGGGCCGTAAATGGATCGAATATAGATCGGATCTATTTATATCCGATTCGACAGGGATAATTATTCGATCCGATTTGATGATCTAATAGATATTTGATTGTTAAATCCATATATGTTTTGCTGTGTTATTGTATATCCGATCTTATAATTAGATCTGAAATTAAAGAAATTAGGAAAAAGATAATGTTGGAATTAACTTTTTTTTTTTTTACAAATTTTTAAACGGGTTTAATAATTATAAAATTTTCAACTTTTTTATGTTCTGAATTTGATGATTTTTTTTATTTTCTTGTTTATTTATTTTAATCACAAATAACATGTCATAACCCCGATTTATCCTATGCTTAGCAAATCCCGTAAGGCCATTTCGAGAATGAATAGGAATCAGCCCAGTAATTGTATCATGTATGT
>CAIGRP010105011.1:2100-16744 GCA_903798385.1 Fraxinus cuspidata | reverse complement strand
TTATGCAAATGGTTTGCCGCTTCGATACGGGAATCGACTTGCCCGATCAAGTCGTAGGGGTTGAGGCAAAAGGGAATTCTGATTTCCGTGTATGTGCTGAAGAGTTGTGTTTGTTGGAAGTTACAGTTGTTTCTCCAACAGGCATACACATTCATTCCAACAGACCCTTTTACCCTTATATATTGAGTATATTGCCCATTTGCAGATACAAATGATTTGATCTCCCGTCCGCGCAGCGCGGATAACCAGTCTCCACCCCGTGCCGTGGTCTTGATCCCACTACCCTCAAAACCATACCTGTAGTAATATATTATCACAATGAGTGTTTGCCGCTTCGAAACGGGAATCGACCTGCCGATCAGGTCGTGGGGTTGAGGCAAAAGGGAATTCTGATTTCCGTGTATGTGCTGAAGAGTTGTGTCTATTGGAAGTTACAATTTTTTCTCCAACAGGCATACGCATTTATTCCAACAGACACTTTTACCCTTATATATTGAGTATATTGCCCATTTGCAGATACAAAGGATTTGATCTCCCGTCCGCGCAGCGCGGAGACACCAGTCTCCACCCCGCGCAGTGGTCTTGATCCCACTACCCTCAAAACCATACTTGTAGTAATATATTATCACAATGAGTTCAAAGATAGATTGGAATGTGCAGTGTGTCTTTCTGAGTTTCCATAAGGGGACAAACTAGGTTTTTGTCAAAATGCAAGCATAGGTTTCATATGGATTGCATTGATATGTGGTTTCAATCTCATTCCACTTGTCCTCTTTGTCGAGACCTTATTAGGAATGAAAATGAATCCTCATCGAATCCTAGTAGTTCTGAAAAAACTGTAATTCAAATCCCAATTGAAGAAATTCCAGGCCAGCCACCAAATTTTCCCACCAATGTGTTGTTCTGGGATAACGAGACTCAAGTTAGTACATTTGGACCTTGTTTAGAAGATAGTCATCAAGGAATTGCAACTGCTGCTCTGTTTCAACCCACTAGTTCATCATCATTGGCATCGACAAGTAATAGGCCAGACAGAATGCTTGTGATTAACATTCCAAGACAGGTTAGCGAAGAGGAAGATGAAAATTTGCATGTCCCTTCGCGTTTGAGGTCTTTGAAGAGGTTTCTGAGTGGTAATATAAAGTTCAACCCTTGGAGTCCTAGAAATGCAGTGGTACAAGGAAGTAGCAGTCAGAGTTGATATCCCCATCAATGTCTTGTATGTAATTATGCACAAATTTTTCAGTTGGAGAGTGTGATGCTGTAGTCGAAGGTCATCAAATTCAATGGTCGTGATAGCTAAGGATGTCAATACCCCCACTTCACATATTTATTTGTTTTATGTTTTTTGTTCTTGGTGAAGATGAAACATACATAGCTTAGAAAACATATGGTTTTGTATACACCTAGTTGGTTTCTTTGTTTGAGGGCTCCGTTTTTCTGTATAGGTTTAGTTTGTGTTCGAAGAAGCAGGAATACAATTAAGCTTAGAATTGACTAGCAATAGTAAATGATTACTTCCATTTTTTCTTTTTCTTTTATTTTCGAAGACATAAGAAGAGTCAACAGTTGTGGTCACGAGAAATTCCATATTACCCCTTTGTTTTAAAGCTTTGAGAATGGATAGTGGAGAATGGATATGGATAAGCTGTGAATAAAAAAAGCTTCATAAATGAATAATAAATGGTGGATTGCCTCTTTTAAAATAGTATGAATAATATATGTAGACAAAAGATAATACATACACCCCATCCCATCATCAAAACCTATCCCCCATCAATCACAACCACCCACCCCATATCCATTATCTCCCAATTCTCTCTATACCATCATCAAAACCCATCCTTCATCAATCACAACCACCCACCCTATCCACTATCTCCCAATTCTCTCTATATGGAGACGTATTCATAATTATAAAAATAATCATTCTATATACACTTTCTTTACAGTCTTTCACATAACATCCACACGCTTAATTTTCAATTCATCCATCACATGATTGCACAAATTTCTTCCATGTAGGGAGAATGTCAACAATGGTGTCATGCAAAATATACATAGAGCATTATTCTTACAAAAATTCTCTATCCTGTAAATCTCAATAAATAATTCAATTACAAAAATTCCCTCTCCTTCCTTTTCTCTCATACCTATTTTTATTTTTTTCCCTATAAACCTACGGTTTCTAGTTCTTGAATGATTTACTCAGATTTCCTTTAAGAAAGTTGATTGTTGTCAGTAAGATTTATGTAATTTCACTACTTTATGAGATGGAGATTTGAGTGGAGGAGATAGCCTCATGTTCAGGTCTTATAACGGGCGTTATTCTTGTACAAACTCCGTGAAAATATTTCAGACCATCCATATTTGGTGGAGCTCAACGGAGATGTAGGCACTTCTTATCGAAACTGGAGAAAAATCTATGTTCGTTGTTATTGCTATTATTTCTTCTATTATCTTTGAATATGTGTTTTTTGTCCTTCATCTACAACTGTGTTTCTCTGTTTGTGATGTTTAGTGTGGTGTTATTGGTTGGGGTGGTGGTTGGTGGGTTTTGGCGTAGTTTTTGTTGGTGGTGGTGGTTGTTTTTGCAGTTGTATATGGTGGTAGTTGTTGTTGGTACGACGGTGATGATGATGGTTAATTGGTGATGGATATGGTCATTGATGGGTGGCGATGGTGATGGATCTAGTTTAGAGGGCAGAGAAATGAAAAGCGAGAAGTGCTTTGGAAGTGCAGCAAGTGGATTAAATGGTGTTGGTGTAGTGTTGGTGGTGACCGTTTATATGTTAATTGTCACGACTAAAATTGTGTTAATTGTGATCGATTATGACTAAGTCTGCTTTTATTGTGACTATACGCGACCAAATTAACTTACTTGGTCACATGCAATCACAAATCAAACTAACCTAATCACAGATGGTCACACTGACGATAAATTTGGTCAGAGTTAGTCACATATAATATAGGTCTGGTCACAAATAAGAATACCTTACGTGTTACCCAAATGTTACTTCTACCTCGCTACAATCACCACCACCACACAGGTCAAGCTCAACGCTCCAACATCACTTACAACGATAGAGAAAGTTTGTAATTGGAGAGAGAGAGAGTATTGTTTGCAGTGATTTTCTGTTTGTACTATATATATATATATATATATATATATATATATAGAGTGAGAGAGAGAGAGAGAGAGTTTGTATTTATAAAGAAAGAAAAATTGTAATTGGAGAAAGACAGTTGCTAGCAAAAAATATCTTTGTAATTAAAGGTTGGGGATGGAATGGGTGGAGGTTAGGAGAGTGCAATGGATATTATTTTATAATTATATATATTATTATGTATTAATATATTTAAATTATCACATGATTTATGAAAAGTATTTTATAAGATTGTTAGTTGTAAAATGTGAATCTTATGGTCTTGTAGTTATGTATGTTTTCCTTATTTTTCTTGATATTTCGGCCTATGAAAAAGAAGTAGCATAGGCCCAAGGACAAAAGTTTAATTGAAGTTTAGATTGATCCACTTGCAATCTCCCGCTGCAATTTAATTGACCACGACTAGTGACTACCTCATTCCTTTGTGATTAGGGATGCCATGTTGGACAAGCCACTCGTCAACTCGGTTCACTCTTGAGGCAAGTCGTGGAGCAAGCCGAGCTGACATTTTCCTCGTAAGCCGATCACCTACTTTTACAGGTTGTCTCCCTTGCAAGGTGAAACAATTAAGACTATGTTTGAACCCATTTTTGTTTTAAAAATAATTATTAAAAATCTAATTTCTATATAAAGCAAACATAGACTATATAAATGTCAACTTTGGATGATGTCTTCTTGGTCAAAAGCATATTTTATGACATGCTTATATGTTGATAAGTAAGACCTCTTTTAGAAATTGCAGAGTAGGCCCTTGTAACATCCTTCACTCTATCAATAAGTTTATGAGTAGCTATGGAAGCATTGCACGTGATTTGTGGTTAGAAAATCTCATCCATCAGCGGTTGATAATTAAATTTATCGTGTTGCCAATTAAGATTTATAATGATTGTAGACTTGTATTGAAGCAATTTCCTCATCAAGTATAACTTCATCTCTAATGGATCGACATAGACTTGACATTGGGATCACAGGGTAAGTGCTATTGTCTATGCTACACTTTAGCATCATGGTGATCATGTTAGCTTATTAGCCAAGGTTATGATCACAATAAGAGTTTATGTGTATTACTATACAATGATGGCCATGAATTATTTGGACACATTGTTGATCTCATTTTTTTACACAGTTGACGTGAACAACAAATACTGAGCCCACTCATATTCACGCAAGATAATTCCAACACGTAAAGACAGGTACATATTACTAGTCAACAATATCTCAAATTTTAACTTCGGGAAAACTTGAAATCACGAGACAAATATGTTCGGAAGCCGGCAAGATATATAAGTGAGATTTCACGATAAGGAACAATCAACAAAAAATAAAACTAAAGATCAAAATTAAATATCTAACTTTTGCAACAGTGGATCAAACTAAAAAAAAGAGTGAATATATAGCTTGAGTCGATATAAAGGGGGATATTTATAATGTTACTATGAAATAATAACAATTGGATGAGGGAACACGCGACCTCATCTCCTTAAGTGAAGCATCTCATCCTAGGTGTCAATTTTGACCCAATTAGCCTGTGGTGCATTAAATGCTCCCAAAAGGTGACAATCAGCAGACATTTTACTCATTACAATGGTCAAATCAATTATTCCAATAAGATTTCTTTAATTCAGGATATTCTAATGTGGGTCGTCACTCGTCATAGTTGAGTTTCGAATTTAACTTCATTAAACTTCACTACTTCAACAGAAGATCTTCGTTTAGGCCTCGGATTTAGCCTCAGTAAAAGGGCTTCGGCATTGACAAAAAGAGCTTTGACGAATCAACCACGTGGGGGGCAAGAAGGCGAAGCATAACAATAGTTCCCCAAGTCCATGTATGGTTATTTATGTCATGTGTGGACTTCTGTTTTGAGCAAATTTTCATTACAATATGTTTTCCTGTCACGATTAGGTTTTTGACCAACGCAATAGTCCCCCTAAATCCAAGTATAGATATTAATATTATAATTGGATTAGAAGTTGAACATGATTCTCGCATGTTGTCTTATCCTTATGTAGTGCTGAACTGCTAAAGTTTGTTTGGTGGGCTGAAGTAGGAAATGCAAAACTGATGAGACTCCTTAATTGAAATAGCTGAAATTTGTTTGGTGAGCCAAAATAGGGAAATGTTGAAATGCTGAGGCTCCTTCATTTAAATAAAACATGCTTTTGATAATAGTACCAATGATTTGATTTTTTGTATGTTACCAAGAAAAGATAACTGAAGTGTTTCAACTTCGAATACACGTACATCCGTTACCTATTGAATATACAATGATGGCCATGTTGCTGTATATTAAGTCTGACGTGCCAAGGTTTATACGTGGGATACACACAACAATATGAGGCGTTAATGAAGAAAATTGTTTGAATTCAATGCCTCAGATGTAGTTAAAAATGAACGCTTCAAATGAAATAGATCTAGATCCAATGGTTGAGCTTCATCTTTCCTTCCTATAAAAGCCAGATTCATGCCATTGCATTAGTGTTTTACCTTTGCGAAAATCTCCAAATTTCTCCATCAATCAAATTTTTTTTTCAGTCATTTATGTTATCCGAAGATGTCGCATTCCTAGAGCTTCTTTTCATTTAGGTAATTTCTCTATAATTTCTCTGTCTTCCCATCCTTCATTCCATCATTTTTCAATTACCAGTACTAACATTGAGAGGGTGACCAATTCTAGGGTTGGTGAGAAGGCTACGTCTGGGGTGGTCGGTCAGAGGTTTTTTGGCCATGAGTGAAGGTCCTATCGATTACGAGGTAGGGTAGGGGTTGCAAGAATCTTTTCTGCTATGACCCCTGCAAAATTGGTTGAACTCAAAGAGAAATATAGAATCCCAAATTTCATAGAACTCTTAGAACCCGAAGCCCACAAACGTGCCTACTATATGAGGACATGATGTGTGGCCGTTAGTGAATTTTTGTTTAGGGTAGGTATGTCTTTACTTTTGCACCCATTTTTTAGGATGGTTCTGAGGTCCTATATGTTGGCTCCTACCCAATTATTATTTCCTTTGGAGTGAGACCTCGCTTGGCGAGGATATACCCTCCATGTCTTCCAGACCATTTTCCAACCCTGGGTACTTAGGAAATGGGAGTTTAAGGGGTGGTATTACATGACTCTTTGAGGAGCCCATGCCCATTTTGTAGTAGGTTTGCCCTCTTCCATAAAAGGATGGAAAGAGTCATAGTTCTGGGTCAGGGAGAAGTGACAGATGGTTGAAGAAGATAAGGCCCTATCATGTACTATGCCGACCCAGTACTTTGAAACCCTTGAGTTTCTCTTTTTGAAATTTGTCATTTGCTTATAACTTTATCTGATGATCCTTAGTTTATAGTTTTAGGGACCTGCTTCGAACTCTCCTAGACTGAGTGGGACGTCATCAAAGATATCTATAGACGTCCTCAGAGATCACACCACTTTGACCGCCTAATTAACTGTAATAGGTTCTTCCTTGACTTCGGATTCATGGCTTCAAAGAGTAAGTAATGAGGCCCCATGTAGATGTACTGAGTATCGTACTGATATTGACATATCTTGGCTACTTGTAGATGAATTTGGGAGGAAGAAGTACCCTATCCCTGACATGGCTTCTATATTGAGAGCCACTTCTATAGTGAGCTCAAGGGCTTTGAAGCCCTCCTCTCCTCCGGAGCCACCAAGTATGTTAGGGAAAAATTAGAACGCTTCAGTAAATAACATGTCCAGAGGGTTGATAAGGGTAAGGAGAATGTAGAGAAGCCCAAGAAAAAAAAGAAAATTATCCTATAGTACTGGCCCCACTTCTAGGAACTTCCGCATAACCAATGCCCAAATGGTGAAGCAGACCCCACTTCCACCACCTCCGAAGTTGATGCAATCTTCTTTCACTCCTGCTAAGGCCCAGAAGACTAGAGAGGTCAGTGAAGAAGCTACGAATAAGGTAAAGCAGACCTTCGAGGCTATAAAGAAGGCTATAGTGGCTAGGACCTCTGAAAAGCCTAGAAGATTTTTGGCTGGGCAAGATGAGGAGATTACCCCAGCAGTGTTGAACATGCTGCCACCTGAGGTCCAAGGTGCTACTGCAAATTTTTACAAATTTTGGATTAAGAGGTGGCAGAACTATGTCTCCACTTGTAATGTGATGGATCTGACGACTACCTTAGTGAGCCAAAGTGCCAGGCCAGATGAAGAAATGAAGAAAATAAAAGCTGATGAGCTAAGTTGGATTCCGTCTCAGCGGAGATCAAAGCTCTAAAGGGAGAGTCCATGAATCCCAGTGCGAAGTAGCTTCCTTAACGAAGAAAGTTGAAACTTCAAATAATCATCAGAAGCTAACAGTCGAAACTCTAGAGAATGCCAACTAGAAAAATGCTGGGCTGAAGGACGCAAATGGTTTCTAGAGACCCAAATAAGGTACTATGTGAAAGAAGCTGAACAAGTCAAGGCTGATGCACAGAAGGCAGGCGAGGAAGCAGTGAAGGACTACATTGCCAACTTTCAATTGACGGAAGAGTACCAATGCTTCAATGCCTATTGGATGAGGTTTTCCTATGTTGAGGTAGTAGACATCATAAGAGAGCTTTACCCAGAACTCAATGCTTCTCAACTGAAAGCAGAGTTTTTGGAGGAGGTGCCTCAGACCTTAGCTGTTGATGCAATTGAAGCTAAAGGTACAGTAGTTGACCAAGATAGTGCTCTTGAGGAAGAAGCTTCAGGACAAGAAGCACCAACTGCTGAAGTGCCTACTACTGAGGTTTATCAGAGTCTTCTTCTTCATTAGCCTGATATCTGGGAAGTGTATGAGATGATATCTAGGAAGCGGCCCAATCCCTCACCATTTCTTTCCTCCTATGACGTTTATTTCTAGGCGGACAACATGAACGGCGAGTCCTTCCTCTCTTCTGGTTGTCGGGCTACAAGAGGTGGTGGTTGTAGCCTATTTCTAGGCACGGGAGGTGGCTAAGATGGCCTATGTCTAGTTTCCACAGGACTGGTTATGTCAAACACACTAAAGGACCTTTGCGACATATGTTCTGGCTCGTATTTAGGGGGAAAATTATCCTCCATGTCAGCCTGGGCCTCGGTGGGTCGGTTAGAAGTGTAGTTTGAGGAAATGTCAACTTTCACTTCCCTTTCAAAAGGGCTAACTTCTCTAGCCCGCTTGGGAGATGGGGCCATCTAGCTTTGGACTTCATCCTCATGTGGATAGTATCCTTGCAGTGTAAAAGGAGAAATTGGAGGACCTCCATGACCTTGCATTTGTATGAGGAGTTCTTGCATAGTTATATTTTGGTGGGTGATATTTATCGTGTTAGCTACCATGGTTGCTATCTCCCAGGTGAGTTGTGCAGCTACCATCATCCTACTATGCCTATGATTATGGTAGGGACAGCGCCTACCCACTTGAGTTGTTGCTTGTGGGACCTTTTCATTTGGGTTTTCTCTTACCCTCCTAGGAGGGACATCATGTTCTGAAATCATTTTTCCTTGGGCAAATTATCATATTTTTCCAACTTTTGGGGCTTTCACTTGTTCTTTTTTTTAAGAACAAATAATTTCTCTAGGGGAATGCCCAACTATTTTTCAACAATTTTTTCGTAGTTATAGTGGCGTTTTTCACATACAGCACCAATGTTTTGACCTCATTTTTTGCATAGTTGATGTGAGAAATAGATACCGGGCCTACTTGTGTCCACATTTAATTACAACACGTAAAGATAGGTATGTATTACTTGTCGACAATATCTCGAATTTGAACGTGGGAGAAACTTGATATCACGAGACAAATATGATCGGGTACCGACAACATAAATGAACAAAATTGCACGATAAAGAACGATCAACAAAAAATAAACAAAGATCAAGATCAAATATCTAACTTTTGAAATAAAAGATCAAACTAAGAAAAAGATAATATATAACTCGTAGTCAATATCTTACTATTACCCCCAAATGACATAAATGAGGGATATTTATAGTGTTACATGTGAAATAGTTATCATTGGATATGGGGACACGTGATCTCATCCCGTTTACCGAAGCATCTCATTCTAGGTATCAATTTTAACTCAATTAGTCTATAGCGCATTAAATAATCCCAAAAGGGGGTAGCGACCCTATAACCTATTCTGACAAGACGGAGACATTTTACTCATTACAAGGGTCAAATCAATCATTCAAACAGGATTTCATCAATTTAGGATCTTCAAATGTAGGTCATCATTTGTTGTGGTTGAATTTTGGATTTGACTTCGTTAAACCTCACTACTCCGACAAAGGAGCTTCGTTTGGGCCTCAGATTTAGCTTTAACAGAGGAGCTTCAACGTGGTCATTCTCATGAAACCGCTTTGGTAAGAGTGGGCTTCGATGGATCAGGTTTAAATGGACTTTGATAGGTCGTTCTCCACGTGGGATGCCACATGGCGTCGGCAAGAAGAACTTCGATGGATTGGACACGTAAGGCGCCAGATGGCGAAGCGTAACACACATCATGGTTGAAGATGATGTTCATTTATCCTATATTTTTCAAAGTTGTCAAAAAATATTTTTAAGTTTGTATTAGCCATGAGCTCGGCTTCTAGAACATTGCTTAATGTAAAAGAAGGAAATTAAGTTAAAATTTACCTAATTTTTACACCCGCATTAAAGTCTTATTATACATATTTTTATCCACTTGAAGTTGACTAAAATTTGTGTGTATCCTAGGATCCTTAATTGTCGTGTGGCATAGTATCTAATAAAAAAATAATAGTTGTATGTGTTGAAATATATATACAAGCTATGCACCTATGACAACATCTAGAATCTGGCATGTGCACTGGCAGCGTACACAAGAATATGTGAGTTGCTAATGTGCACCTATAGGACCTTGATTGGGTTGTTATAACTGTATTGATTCTCACGTGTATAGTTAGCACATGTGAGCTACACGTTTCTTTCTTACTGACTACTTAAAGAGATTATAAAAATTATATCTTGTTTACTATGTAATTTTAAGTTAAAAAACCTTCAATATACAAGTTTGCTATTATTTTATCTTGGTCTCAGAACGTTAATGACTAACACTGGGTCCAATAATAGTGCACAATCAGCTCAACCAATTTAAAGCACACTGATGCTTTCAATGTTGGGAGGAAATTGAATGTAATCATTTGGGAGAAGCCTTCCCCAAATTCCACCAGTGAAACTAGACAGGAACAATTTTCTACTGTGGAAGAACATGGATACGTCCATAATTAAAGGTCATAATCTTGAAGGCTTCATCACAAGAACAAAAGGCTGTCGATCAGAATTTTTGACAACAAAAACTATTGGTTCTGCTGGTGTTACTGTTGAAATTACTTCGAATGTTGAATATGGAAAATGGATGTCTACTGATCAACTACTGATGGGTTGGCGCTATTCATCAATGATGTCTGAGATCGCCATAAGGGTAATGGAATTTTCAAACTCTTGTAACCTCTGGAATGCATTTTAGGGAAGCTTTGGAGTTATAAACAAATCAATGATAACTTTCCTTATTAGTGAGCTTCAAAGGACAAGAAAATGGTCAATGAGTGTTGATCAATACCTCAACACAATTAAGCAGCCAGCTAGTTACCTTGAGATTGCTGGAAAAAGTATTCTCACATTAATCTTGTCACCTAAGTGCTAGCTGGACTAGATGAAGAACACACTCCTATTGTAGTTTAAATCAACAGTTCAGATTCAATCTATTGGCATGTACTGCGGTCCGTACTCATGACCTATGAGACTAGAATTAAGCATCTTAATGATGTGAAAAATAGCCTAGCCTCAGTTAACTTGAGTCAAGCTTCATCAAATTTTGTGCACAAATCAAACACGAATTGATGAGGTAGTTCTAACTATAGTGGAAGGAACAACAACAGAGGAGATAAAAGCAGAGGTAGGTGAGGCGAGCAAACTGGAAGTAAGGGACCATGTCAAATCTGTGAAATGAACAACGATTCAGCAGAAAGATGCTACAACCGTTATGATGAGAGGTACATGGGTACCAAAACTGATCAGCACTATGAAAATAATTTCTCAGGATTAGCTGCCTTTGAATCTTCACCAAGCACTATTACAGATCCAGAATGGTTTGCAAATTCAGGAGCAACAACCATGTCATTATTGAGAAATTGAATCTACTTGAGGCACATGAGTATGATGATAAGGAAAGACTTAATGTTGGTAATGGGAACAAACTTCATATCTCGCATATTGGCACTAAACACTATCAGAGAGTATGAATCTAGATTGAAATTGTAGCATATGAGACTTGGACACCCTACAAATCATGTGATGTCACAAGTACTCAAATCTTGAAATGAAAAAATTGATGTTAGTGAAGCTAATAGATACGGCGATTCTTTCCAGTTTGGTAAATCACATTCTCTACCATTCAAACTATTTACCTCACATGTGTTAGCTTCTCTTGATTTGATCCATACAGATGTCGCAACTTTTGGTTTTAGCTATTACATCATCTTCATTGATGACTACAGTAGGCACACTTGGATCTATCCCATGAGAAATAAATTAGAAGTTTTAAACACGTTCTCTCAATTCAAAAACTTAGTTGAAAACAAGTTTGATAAGAAGATAAAAGCTCTTCAATCAAATTTGAGAGGTGAGTTTAGAGCATTCATTGACTTAGCTCTACAATCTGGCATTGATACGAGACTCTCATGTCCTCACACCTTAGCTCAAAATGATATAGCAAAAAGAAAACATAGACACATAACAGAAATAGGACTAACTCTCCTTGCTCAAGCAAGTAAGCCCTTGCATTATTGGTGGAAATCATTTCATACTACTACCTACCTTATTAATGAACTACCAACACTTGTTCTTAAGATGAAATCACCCTATTAAATCCTAAACAATGAACATGTTGACTACAAGTCTCTTAAAATTTTTGGGTGTGTATGATTTCCTTGTCTCAGATCATATCAAGAACACGAGTTTAGTTTTCACTCTACAAAATGTGTTTCTTAGATTTAGTAACTCGCATAAGGGTTATACCTTAGTCCAATAGGAGGAATTTACATATCTAGACATGTAGTCTTTAATGAAAAGGAGTTTTCATTCAAATTTGGCTTTCTCAGCAAAAGTGATAACTTACAGAAATCTGAAACCATTGTTACATATCTAGCATTTCACACTTCCTTAAACTATGGCCCAATATGCTCAACTGATGCAGCTCATCGTGATATAACTCCAATAACAACACCTCACAATTCTGATCAACTAGAAATGGCTGAAAATGTGGCACTAGAGGTAAATGAGAATGAAAGCTCAGAGACATTTAATGAACATACTCTAAAGGAAAATTAGGAAGGAATAGGAAATGATCAAATAGAGCATATTTAAATGAATGATGAGCTGTATCAGAGAATGGCAGAATTGGGCAAACAAATTGTAGAACACCCTATGACTACCAGAAGTAAAACTGGTATCTTTAAACCAAAAGTCTACTCAAACTCAATACAAAGAGTATAAAATGGAACAAAACGAACTTGAACCAAACAATCTACCTGAGGCTTTGTCAAATAAAGATTGGAGAGAAGCAATAGAGGATGAATACAGAGCATTTATGAGAAACAAAACTTGGAAACTAGTACCACCATTGGTTAGTCAAAAGGAGATAGAAAACAAGTGGGAATTTAGAGTCAAATGCAACATTGAAGAGAAAATAGTGAAGTATAAAGTCAGACTTGTTGCAAAAGGATTCTTGCAGACCTCGGGTGTTGATTATAATGAAACATTCAATCTAGTAATAAAATCCTCCAATCTAAGAGTAATTCATGCACTTGCAGTTTCGAAGGGTTGAGTTTCACACAAGTTGATATAAACAATGCTTTCTTGAATGGAAAGCTAGATGAGGAATTATATATGAGTCAGCAAAAATGTTTTTTTATAAGGCAAATCTAACTTTGTGTGCAAATTTGAAAAGACTCTTTATGAACTCAAGTAAGCACCTAGCGTGTATGAGAAACTGAAGAAGACTCTTCTAGAGTGAAAGTTTACAAAATCTAAAGCAGACAGCTCCTTGTTCTTTTTCATGAATTCGAGGCAAGTGATCTTTGCTTTGGTGTATGATGATGATAAAGTGATTACTGGCAATGATCATAAAATGTCGCAATGCTTTATTAACAACTTAAAACACACAATTTGAAGTCAAAGACAAGTGTGAGTTACATCAATTCCTGGGAATCGAAGTAAGAAGACATGAATCAGGTGTGCATCTGACTCAGGTTAAGTGCATAAAAAACTTACTAAAAATGTTCAATTTTGATCATCTTAAACCTTTTGCAACACCTATGTTAGTAGGCAAGTGTGTTTCCAAAAATGAAGGCGAAATTATGACATATCCTTTTTTTATACCGAAGTGCAATAGGTAAATTGCAATATTTAGCACATACACATCCTGAAATAACATTTACAATGAACAAAATGAGTCGATTTTCGCAAACACCTTTTGATGTACATTGGAAGGTAATAAAAAGGTTTTTTAGATTTATAAGAGGGATAATTGAACAAGGTTTATGGATCCAAACGAGTGATAGAATAGGCATTACTGGAATTGACATGCAGATTAGGTATCATGTCCTAATGACAAGAGGTTAATAACAGGTTATTGTGTTTATTCATGAGACATTGGTGGCCTCATCATGAAAACAGCAAGTTGTGGCTAGGCCTAGAGCTGAATCAGAATACAGAGCCTTATCACAAGCAGCTATTGAGATAACATGGATTGAATCATTGCTTAAGGAAATTAAACTATATCCTAGTTCACTTCCCACATTATGGTGTGATAATCTTAGCGCTAATACTTTAGCTTCAAATCCAGTTTACCATGCATGAACAAAGCACATAAGTTAGACATACACTTTGTCAGGGACAAAGTTTTTGAAAGGAAGTTGAGAATACAATATGTTCCATCCTCAGACCAAATTGCAGATTTGTTAACCAGGCCCCTTGTACAAACATATTTCTATTTTTCATGGACAAACTTGGAGTAAAAGAGTAAACTGCAGCTTGAGGGATGATGTTAAAATATATATACAAGCTATACACCTATGACCACATCTAGAATTTGGCGTGTGCACTGGCAGTGTGCACATGGAATCTGTGAGTTGCTAATGTGCACCTATGGGACCATGATTGGGTTGTTATAACTGTATTGAATCTCACGCATATAGTTAGCACATGTGAGCTACACCTTTCTTGCTTGCTCACTATTCCAAGAGTGTATATAAATTGTATCTTGTTCGCTATGAAATTTTAAGTTAAAAAACAAACCTTCAATATACAAGTTTGTTGCTATTTGATGTGTATGCATCAAGTGCGAGCTATTATTTTGCTTATATTCCATATAGAAGAAGTTGTTCTCAATAAAGAATCCACGATTAAAAATGAGTCTAGCTATGCTGAGTCAAGTTACATACAAAGAGAGATACTCGAATTAGAATGTGGCAAAAAAAAAAAAAAAAA
>CAIGRP010105007.1:0-24903 GCA_903798385.1 Fraxinus cuspidata | reverse complement strand
ATCTTAGAACTCATCCATAAATATGGATATTTTTCTCTACTTCATGAAAATCTCTGATTGTACAAGATAACAAAATCGAAGGAATAAGCATGGATACTGCACTTGTACCCACCCTAACGACAATATTTACAAAATAATGGAGCCTTTTCTGAACTCGTATTTTTGTACAGACCTTGTGTTCAAGGCTCATACTCTTGCATAAAACCAGCCCCAGGCCCCCACAATCATTTACAACGGGAAGAGTTTCTTAATTAAGAAACAAAGGGAAATACTTTTATCT
The DNA here is from genome assembly GCA_903798385.1 of Fraxinus cuspidata. Lineage (NCBI taxonomy): Eukaryota > Viridiplantae > Streptophyta > Magnoliopsida > Lamiales > Oleaceae > Fraxinus > Fraxinus cuspidata. The sequence goes on along the minus strand of CAIGRP010105007.1, from coordinate 24,623 downwards.
GTGATTTGGATTTCTATCATTCGATGGATTTGTTCGTGCTGATGATTTCAATGGATTTCTTCGTGCCAATGAACGTGCAGTAAATCCCACAGTTGTGGTTCGTATAGATCTCTGCCTCACCATATTGCAGTATTCAGGGTCATCTGACCGACCTTCGTATCTTATCCACTGTATCATCCCATGGTACATTGGGAAGAATCTCATCTGAATTGCGTTGAACACAAAGTACGGTATCAGGGCCGAGATAACCACAAAGAGTGTGACTATATAGAAAGAAGGTGTCGGCGCAAGAGATTCGACGAAGACTTTGTATGCAGTCGTGGAAATTTTTGGAGGCGTAGCCCCATAGGCCAATAGGAAAAGATACCATAGAGCAATCCCGCCCCAGATAAAAATATGCTGGATTAAGGTGAAGTAACTGATGGAGAGCGCCATCTGGCAGTTCACAACCCAGACAACACAGGTGTACATGGTAGCCCCGAAAATTTGAAACTCCGCAATTTTTCCATCCTTATTGAAGGCCTGAGGATCTAGTGCTCTTTTGCAGAAGAAAAAGATGATGATGGCACTGCAAAGCCCATTAACCATCCATCCAATTATACGCCGCCAACTGAACAGGACATTTTGCACGCCTTCTTGGTACAGCAAGGGAAACTGTCACATGAAAATGAACAAAAAATGAGGAAATATCGAGCATTCTTATAAGTTGTGGGCATGTCGAGCCAGTTTTTTTTAACTGACATCTGGGAGAACACAGAGTAAAAAATTCAGCTAGTTATTTAGAATATTTAGCAGATGAAAATCCTGCAATAAGCATCAGGCCATAGTAAACATCATATTATGTCTAGAACTCATACAGGATTGACAAATTTACCAACCAATAGCATACCTTTAGACACAATCTGGCAGACACATCCTGGTCAAAAACCCCCATAGCAATTACTGGTAGTGATGTGAAGAACACATTGTAAAGGGACAAAAACCAGTCATTGTAAGCAGGTTGTCCAGAGAATGATGCATATGCCTCATACAGAAAAACTGTGAAACCAAACGTGACATTCTTGTAGAAGAAGTAGCATATCTGCACAAAAAGGTATACAAAATCAATATATGCACTATGAAAGCCGTTTAATTGAATGTGTTTTAAAATCATAAAACATTTTACTGGTAATTTCTGCATAAAGATGAGCAAACAAAGTTTCAAATAATTCTTGTAATTTAAGGTTGTTATTTAACTCAATAAGGATAGATACAAATCTTTAACAAAAATAAAAGTTCGATAAAATCAATGACGAAGTGATTTACCATTGAAGATATCCTTCTATAACACCAATGTCCATGAACCAAAAGTAAGCGCTCCAGAAATCTGAACTGGGCGATCGCAATATCACTTGACATGACTGCCTGATACGTGCAAGGGGACAATACGAATTGTGAGGCAAACCATAGTAAATAGATTAAGCTTTCTGATCACTAACAGTACACTAGTAGCTTTTGCACCTGCATTCCCTCAACGCCACTTATTCCAATTCCAATATCTGCTTCTTGAAGCATTCCTACATCATTTGCTCCATCGCCAATTGCCAAAGTTGTCTTCTGGGTTCCTTCTTTAACAAGTCTTGTTACCTGTAGATTTAAAAGGAATTTTACTTATTTATTAAGAATTTATAGTTTATGAAAAAGAAAAAAGAATACATATCATAGAAAGCCAACACCCAAACTCAATGGAAGCTAATAGCATATAACCTCACCAATGCCTTTTGTTTTGGGGACGAACGGCAGCATATAACAGACGCACAGCCAATAGCAAGTTCGAGAAGCAATTTTTTGATGTCTTCTTCTAATGCATATGCAAGAGATTTCCCGTCAATTATCAAAGCAAATGCCTCAGAGCTTTCTGTAGAAACCTCACCCTTCCCTTCAGTAATCTGACGGCGAACCCTTTCCTTCGAAGCCTAATGAAGAATCAAAATACAGAATCTTTAAACTCACGTTATTCAACAATCATGGTTGATGAAAGAACTACAGTTTTATTGCAATCAAAGAGTCGTACATATTAAGATTTGGGTTCCATCTTAAAATGTCAACCTTGTTAAGAGGAGTAACCCAAGCTCTTATATGTTGGTTTATATTTCGGTATTTAATCGATGTGAAATTTATCTCATAACCTACTCCTGCAAAATTGTGGCTCGTTTGAGAAGACAAATCTTAAAATTCGCGTGCTCATTTTTTTGAGTCTTAACTGGATCAAATGCTTGTTGGAGCTTAACGGACTCTGATACCATATTAAGATTTGAGGTTTCATCGTAAAAGGTCAACCTTGTTAGAGGGTAGCTCAAATCCTTATATGTTGATTTATATTTTGTTATTTAATCGATGTGAGATTTATCCCTTAACAATACGTACAGTTGTTCATAAAACATAACAAGGTTCTTAGTAGACATACAACTCTCAGTTTTGTCATTAAAATGAAATTTTAAAACACCGGACATGGATTTACCTTGGCAATCGCATCCTTTTCTCCGGTTTTCTCCAGCGCCATGATCTCTGGAGTCTCCAAGTTTATGATAATCTGTTTCATTCCTTGTCTGAGTAAGCTACATGCATAGCTGCAGAATTGACTTACACAGTCAGAAATCTCTGGAAAACCAAATTGAGCCTCAAATTAGCTGATATTAGAAATTGTGGAAACAACATACCCAATATTAATAGCCGTTTCCATCTTATCTCCAGTCAGAACCCATATTTTAATTCCTGCCTGTGCAAGCTTGTCAATGCATTCAGGAACCTGCCAGGAACAACATTAAATAAATAAACTCAGTGTCCAGCTCTCAATTCATCTAGAATGGAGCACGATGATTCTGCATGGAAATCATAAAGTGAAAACCCACCCCCTGTTGGAGCTTGTCCTCAACAGCTGTTGCACCAAGAAGAATCAAATCCTTTTCGATTTCTTCTGTTGTTTCATCAATCAACGCCTCACGATCTGCACTAACAGAGTTTTTGGCCTCTGAAAATTTTTGATTGAACACCTCATATTCTTCTTCACTAAGTTCCCGATAAGCAAGTATCAAGGTCCTTAAGCCTGCATCAGCATACTCATGTATATGTTCTCTGGTTTTTACTTCATATTCCCTTCCATTCTTTGAAAGCCTCTCAAACATGACACTAAAATAAGGCCAAAATCAGAGCAGAGAAGGAAGATGGTTAAAGACAGAACAGAAATAGTGGCTTAGGAATCAACTGAAATCCGAGATAATGAACTTATAGAAGATGTGAATTGTAATTAAGTTGCACAGAAACCAACCTGTCAGCACCTTTGCAGAGTAACAAAAGATTTCCATCCTCGTCTCTTACTATCACAGACATACGCTTTCTTGTACTGTTGAACTCTAAAACATTTAACAGTTTGTATGTCCTGCATCAGCAGAAATTACTTTAGTAATATGTTCCAATGTTGCTAAATAATACATGTTGGGAACTGAAACATGAGACTGAGAGTCATCCTGGTATCGAAAGTGTGTGTTACAGATAGTTTATGTTATGCTTAAAGTTAAGGAATTTTTCTTCAATCATTCTCATGCTTGTGATAAGGATGCTGAAGATACTGTTAGTGGGTATTATAAAAGAAGACATTAACACAAGAAAATTCTCCTCTAGCTTTATGTGAACCTCCATATGATTGGTCATTCAGAGGTACTTTAACAAGGTGCAATGAAGAGAGAGGGAGAGCTTGTTTTTCACGTGTGTAAGAGGCAACATCAGTGTAAAGATGTGTATCTAAGGGTGTGTTTGAGCCACCTTAGTTTGAAAGAATGTATTCTGGAATAGTAGATTGATAGAAAATTTGTGGTTGAAAAATAAGGAAAAGTTATTGATGTGATGGAAAATATTATTTTATTGAAAAATGTGTGGTCGAAAATGAATAGAAGAATGAAAATGAAAAATTTAATGAGTACCAAACAGGGGCTAAGTAACAGAAATAACAGAAAATAAAATGCAAAGCCGCACAAGATGCTGACCTTTCAACTCTGTTGCCTGACAGAGGATCCAATTCATTCACTGAGACATTTGTTTGAGTTCTTTTGAAGAATTCAAAGCCAACTTCTCTTGCAGCGATAACAAAAGCAGCCTCATCGGGTGACTCAGCTTCATATGAGACTTTACTCGTGTCTTCATCCACATCAGGTATGGCAGTATGACAGATTGCCAGTAAGCGAAAGAACTTCTGAATGACATCTGAACGGGGCTCATTTACCCAGTTCCCATTCATGATCCTTTCATCATCAAAATTGAAACCTTTGACAAATGACATTTTTTTATCAATGGGATCCTCAACATATTCTTCTCCATTTACCAACAATGGAGACCCTGTTCTTTTAGCCATAGCCTTTTCAACTTCTGTGACACCATATCCATAAGGAGTGCCAGCCACAGAGCACTTAATGAACTCCATTGAGTTACAAGTAAGTGTACCTGTCTTATCAGAAAGTACAGTATCAACTTGGCCGAGTTCCTCATTCAAATTTGAGGTGCGGGCATGTGCAGGTTTGTCCATTTCCTCATAGTACATATTAATATCTTGATTTATAAAGATGCTCTGAAGAACTTTAACAATTTCTATTGACACATACAAAGATATAGGAATCAAGTAGCTGTATAGCAACAAGGCTGTCAGAAAGTGATATATTGCTGCAATTGGTGCTCGATCTGGATCAAAGAATATTTTAGCCTGTTCCGGTTTAAGATACCACCTTTTAGGTTGACCTTCTAAGTCATCTTTGGTTACAATACCAAAGTAAACTGATCCAACAAAAGCCATCATGAATAGAACACCAAATAAGAAGTAGATGATCTTATCCATTTTCTTCTCAATTCTGCTTCTCTTGGAAGGAGGATCTGTAGAGTTCTGAATAACCTTCGTGTCATGACCGGTGAAGATAACAACTCCATATATGTAGTCCGTGTTCCGAAGTTTAGAGTCTCGAAGTAGCAGTTGTTGAGGAGAAAGAGAATGTTGTTCCTCGAGTTCCATACTTCCAACAAAACTATACAAATTAGCATTAGGATCTTCACATTTAATGATAGCCCGAAAATCTTTAAGACCCTCATCTTCGTTTAAGGATGAAGTGACTTCTAGTGCTTGTTTGAGTTTCAAATTCGTTTCCCCATCAAGGTTCATCGTCTCAACATAGCAGACAGCATCTTCATAACTCGATGAAAGCAAAACTAAATCTGCCGGAAAGAATTCATCCTTCTCCACCTTAACAATGTTACCCACTCTTAGATTTTTCCACTCGGTATGTTTGAAAACTCCACCACCCTGATGCACCTTGACCTTTCTATTATTCACTTCAATATCCTGAAATTTTCCATAGGCATCATTACCAAACCGAAAGTAACTATTGGCTAAAAAATATATATACACTAGCAGTTTTTTAATATACATCTCAAAACAGGCAAGATGATATGGCACATTTAAACTATAGAAATTGGATATTACACCCCAAATCCTTTAAAAACTGAATTTTTTTTGAAAGAAGTAAAAAAATTGAAGGCATAGTATTATGATAAGAACAAATAAATCCTTAAGTTGCTGATGAGAATATAGAGTTAAACAAGTTCTCAAAATCCTTTCCTTTTGATCGAATTTAACAGTCGAAAAGAAAAATTTTCACAAGCCATTTAATCATTTTTTTTTTTTCTGAATAAACTTAACGCTCCAAAATTCTTCAAACAATTTCCAAATTAATTCCACAAATTACCAAATCAAAAGAGAACTAACATATGCTGTAAATGGTAACTCAATAACCATAACATGAACAAAGTTATAACAAGATTAAGCATCAAAGTACCTGTTGCTTTCTCCGCCAGTCTTCGATGCCTTCTTTCACCATAGTAGCCCCAATAACAATAATTAGAGGAAAAACGGCACTTACGGCAGAATAAGGTGCAAGTGATGTGAACGACAAGATGCCAGTTACAAGGAAGTAAAAATTAGCCACTCTCCTAAACTGCTCAAAAAGAGATTTGGGCAAGAAAGTTGCAGCAGTATACTTAGTTGTTCTAACATAATTATTTGCATAATACTTAAGACTTGCCTCCACACCATCTGGTTCATTAACATACACCACTCTTGAAAAACCCGGTCCCCCAATCCTTGTATGATCAACTTTTGATGTTCCTTTCCCACGTTTGAATGAGTAGATCTTGCTGAAATGCAGCCTCTTTTTCCTACTAGTTTTCATTTCTCTTCAAACTTCCAACAAAAAAAGCAAGAATCTTGACCTTTCCTATTACACTAATAAAATGCACTCTGACAACTGCAACTTCTTCAAGAAAAAGCTCTTTCTAAACCCCAAAAATTCCAACAAAAATTAAAATCTCTCTCCACTAACCAAACAATAAACAAATATTTTATAGGGAACAGAAAAAACCCAGTTGTCAAAAGACCAAGAAGCAGAGAATCAAAGAAAGGAAGAATGACTCAAGGGTATGTGAAGATGAAAGCCTTAAAACAAAAGAAGACAGTTACCCACAATTCAGCTGGATCAATACAGAAACACAGTGGCTCAGAAACAAAAGACTGATAGACACCTAAAAATTCAGCAGAAAAGCGCATAAAAGTAAATTAAAATTCTAATATACATGAAAATATGTATATATTAAATACATATATAAGATGCAGAGAAAGAGAATGAGAAATGTGTGAAGAAACGTTCAAATATATGGTTTTTTCTCATGGCACAAAAGCTTTGAACATTGACTTGGATCTCTCTCTCTCTCTCTCTCTCTCCCTCTTCTCTCCCTCTCAATGTTTGACTTTCATTATTGTAGGATTTGCGGTTTTGTACAGGATCGTTGGTTCAAAGAAACTTTCAAACTCAACTACTATTCTCAAAATAAAATAAAATAAAAGAAACCACTAAACCCCTCCAATAATTTCAATTTTAAATTTCTAATACAAATCTATCCATAACATTGAAAATTTCAGGGGGGTGGGGCGAGGTGAGGTGGAGGACGAGGAGAAAACAGGCCAAGAAAAGAAAAAAGATAAACATGATTTCTTTAATCTGCTTTAAGCTTCAATCAATTCCAAGAAAATGTGAGTAATTTTCTTGAATTTTCTGTTTCTAGATCTTTTCTTATTTTCTGCAAGCATTTAAGCTTCCAGAAGAAAAGACAAAATCTGAACACTGATTTACATGAATCTATATTTCCTTGGTTTTTTCTATTTTTAGATTACAGTAAAATTTGTGAAAAAATAAATATTATCACAATTTTTTGTAATTAGTTTAGCTAATAAAATTATTAAGATTTTAAATGTGAGAGATTTGCTAAAACAAACTTGTGAGAGATTTGCTATAACAAACTTAGGAATTTAGTGCTTGTTTTCCAATCAATTTTCAAATGATTTTTATCTAAATATTTCGTAAAACTCATAAGTGTTATTCAAATTAATTGCACTCAGAATCTTAAATAAAAGTTTAACTGAACGATTGACATGAACTTTTCAACTACACACATGCACCACCGTGTATTATATTCTTGAATATTGTCGTATTGCAAGAAGATTCTTAGCAAACTTCTTTCCAAATGTTGAACGATAAGAAAGCTTGCGCGAAAAATCCTTTTGACTAGTAGTGCAAGAAGATTCGTAGCATCTGATGATGAAAGCTAAATAAAAAGAAAATGAAATTACAGAAATTGTAACGCGTAACATAAAAAATAAAAAAAAAATTATGAAGAATTACGTATTTATCCAAACTTCTTGCACAAGAAAGGGTTACTGAGCAAAAACAAAATTGAGTTGCTATTGGTTCATGATACGTGACAACATTAAATTAGCATACGGATTTTGTAAGGGTACTTTGGTAAATTGGACCTTGATTTATTTAATTTACTTCATTCAGAACAATATTTCATTTGTGGAGGCTTCTAGAAACATCAAAATAGTCGTGTTATCCATGCAGACTTTTTTCTTGACTTTCTAACCACGTGTACTAATCATACTGTCTCGTATTAATTCAACTAATTCGAAAGCTTTTTTTCTATTTTTTGTTATTATTGATAAACTTAACAATTATAGTTGAAATCTGAATAAATTTATTTTAACGGAATAAACTTAACTATTATAACTAACTCTCCTATAATTTATCTCTAGGCTTAAATCTACCAATTACCTTATCCAACTTTATATTTGGTATCAAGATTATCCAGTTCGATTTTGTTTTATCATGGTTACTCAACTTTATATTTAGTATCACTATAATTATCCAATTGGATTTTATTTTATCAGTGTCAACTTATTTTATATAATGTTTCACCACGATCCTCCAATTTCTTTTCTCATTTTTTATAAATTTTAAAAGGGGTAAAACGATAACTTTGTATTATATACATAAAATAAATTAAAAAAAAAAATAAAAGTTTTTTTTTAATTTTAAAAACATTTATTTTATTTTGTAAGGAACTTTTTTTTAAAAATAACTTTTTATTTTATTTTATTTTTCTAAGTAACTTTTTTAAATAAGTTTTTAATTTTATTTTATTAAGTAACTGTTTTTCTTAAATTTTTTTCTTCTAAAAAGAATAAGTTTTTATTTTAATTTTTTTAAATTTATTTTATATATATAATGCAAAATACGTTTACCTTTTTTTTTTTTTAAATTAATGAAAATGGTGAAAAGAAATATGGTGAAACGTTATATGGAATTAAATGGTCATGGTGAAATAAAATCAAATTGAGTGGACTTGGTGACACTATAAAGTTGGATGTTCATGGTGAAACAAAATCAAGTTTAGTGGTTATAGTAATACCAAGTATAAAGTTAGGAGATTATTGATGGATTTAACCATTTTATCTTTGCGAGATAGATACAAGTAATAAGATTGTGACATGAAAGTCTTCTTTGTGCATATCAAGTTACCTACGTAACTTCTGAATCTGAATAAATTTATTTTATGATAAGCAATTAATAGACTTAATTACTATTATGTAGAGAATGAAATGAAATTTATTAATGAACAATCTATAAATGACATAGGATATGTGCTACTCGGGTTGTCATATTATTACGTGACACGTGTATGGCAATGCCTCGCGTGACGTAACAATGGATGATGCTACTTGGAAATCCCGGGCCAATCAGCTTTATTGCAATAACAATAGTTGCTATAGACCACCTACAGCATTGACAACGACAACCAATCGTCGATGATGGTAGTAAATAACGATGGTCAATAATGAATACTGAATGAATTATTACATGTATTAAATAGAAATGGACAATATTAAAAAAATTTATTTTAAGTATTATTCAATTATATTAATACCGTATATCAAATATATAATATTTAAGAATTAAATTTATTTTAGAACTTTAACATCTAAGAATTTAGGTGACAAAACAGAAGAAAGTAGACATGTTGTCAATTATCATAAATTGACTACAATTTCAATGGCCGTCACAGAGCCTTCCTAGTAATTAGATTGTGGTGTATAAAACGGGAGAAGACTGAGAGCTATTTTCTCAATAATGAAAAAAATGTAACACGTCTAAATTTACTTATACAATGGTTTTGATTTTCGACGGTTCATCTTAATAAGATTAACATTTTAATACAAAGCATTAAAACACAACATGCTATTAAAATTAAAAAAAAAAAATCAATTGAGCATTTCAATTTGTTTTAACATTTGTTTGACCCCACTAAAATTTATTTTTTCTTAAACTCATTCTTATCTACCCATTTTATGGGATCTGTGATTCTGCAAATTTAATCAAACATTTCATGGACTTTTATTAAAATTTATTTAAAATCTAATTTTAGGCTAAACCATAGACTCTATGGGCAAAATCAGGACTCGAAATCAATGAGACATAATTTATTAGGGTCGATGATTCCATTAGCATATCACTAGCCCTCACCTCCCTCCACCATAGCTTAAACGACTCACTATCTTTGGTGACATGTTAAGGATTCATGGTCATGAAGAAACTGAGAATGAAATATAAATTTATTGATATATCTGATAAGTGTATTTTATACACTTATTTGAGGTTTTAAATAATGACATTTTGTAATTCTTTTGATGAAATATTGTCTAATTTGTGTTATATTGTGTCTAATAAGTAAAACTCATGACTTGATAAAGAATTTGAGAAAACAAGCGAAAAATAGAGAAAATGGCGAAATAAAAAATATGGGGACTAAAATACAATAATTCAATAGTCATGTCGGACTACAAGACAGGGATTCAAGAATGTCGAGGATGAATTGGAGGTGAAAAAATTGTCGAAAATGATCAAAATACATACTTGGGAAAGTTCAGGGACCAACATACAATTTGGTCCGAAAGTGGCAATACCATGTCACACATAAGTTTGCAGGGCATGTGTACACTCAAACCTTATTTGAGTTGATTGGTAATTTGGAGTCTATGTATGTACGCACCAAATGAAGCATGAGTACGCATGGTTCAAATTTCGAAAAAAAAATGTGTTTCCTTATTTTGTTTTGGAAACTTTGGTATGAAATTTTTTGGCACTTTGTATATACCATAAGCCATCCAAAACATGTGAGACTTCCCTAGATCTAAAAACCTTTATATTCTACATATTTTGGAAGCGAAGAACGATGCTTGATCATCAAACAAAGGCCAATTACTCAAGATTCTTGAAACATTTAACCAAAATCAAGATTTCATTCAAGAGAGTGAATTTATCGACTTTCTTCCATCCTTTCTTGAATCGGGTGATTTTTTCTATATTATTTTGTATAATTTAATTAATAGGATGGTAAGCTAATTTTTTTTTTTGTTTTGGATGAATAATGAATCTTATTGTTTGTTTATTTTAATTCAAGACAATTAGTTTAGTATTTTTTTTATTTTTCTTAATTACTTTTGCATTTTCATTGAACTATTTGATTGCTAATCACCAATTAGATAGTAAATTGTTTGTTGTAGTGTATGAATATTCACAATAAGTCGAGAATGTTGTAAAATTAACACATGTACAATGTGTATTAGGAATAATAAATATTGCATATGTAATTATGTGTGATAAATCATGTTGCAATAAATTTAGAACGCAGCAAAATCAACACATGGGCAATAGGTATTAGGAATAATATCTATGACATGTGCAATCATGTGTGATATATCTCATGAATCAATGCATATTTTTCATATGAATTCGAATTAAGAATATGATCGGGGTCGTGTTAAACATATGTTTATTATATTTTGGAAAAAAATATTGAGTAAAAGTGGATTATCGATTGCCTTGAATACATAAATTTGCTAAATTACGAATTAAAAATTAAATTAAGTGGCAGAAAGGGGATTCAAGATTTCAATACAAACATTCACATAGTAGATAAATTAGGATTAGTATATAAAATTAAATTAAGTGGCAGAAAGGGGATTCAAGATTTCAATACAAACATTCACATAGTAGATAAATTAGGATTAGTATATAAAACATACAAGTCGTCTCTTTTGATATTGCATGACTTCAAATTTGATAAAAGCTATTGAACCAGATATTAAACCTTATTTTTCGTGAGAATGATAAACTCGAAACTCACTGATTTCTATTACTTGTCAACAATTTTGTACGCTTGTGGGTTTCAATTGAATAATATCTTATATCAATCAGGTCGATTGTCTGTCGAGATTTGACAGTTTATTTCTTCTTCTTTTTTATTTTCTTTCTGTTTGTAGATTTGAGTAAACATTTATAAAAATAAAATCTCTGTTGTATAACTGAAAATCTGGCCGAATGGAGGCACCTCCTCGTTCATTTGAATGAGGCTGGCGCTGGCCGGTCATATATTTATAAATGCAAATGCTAGTCTGTGGACAGTGCAATCATTATTTCTAATTTATTTTGGTCAGTACTAATTGTACTTTGATACATATGTTTGACTGCCGACCGCTCAAATTCTTGCATGTTACGATTTGATTAGGTTTTTTTGACTTTGAATGATACAAATATGATTAGGGATATTATAAAAGAGGGTGAATACGCTGACCTCAACTTGTGGGGTTCTTGTGAGTATGTGAAGACAAAAAAAATTTAAAACCAATTATATGGACGAAACATAAACATGTACATATAAAGATCATGTCTAATAGACTAACCAAGGTCGAGTTCGTCAAGTTGAGTTTCGACTTTCGAGTAGGGGTTGAGTTGACGGTACACTAGGCCCAATTAAGAATAGAATACAATAATCGAAGATTATGTTTTATATGCATGTTAAATAGACAATATTTGAACTCTTAAATGAAAATGCTATTTTGGCAAATAATAATAATAAAAAGGTTTAAAATTGGTCATTTTTCATGATAGCCTTCAAACTTAAATGCAATATATTATTGATTATGTTATACTCTGTCGCCACGCCATTTTTCTAATGTGTCGACACATGTGAGTTTTTATACCACTGAATGAGTTAAAATTATTAGAGTACAAAAGCTTCAAAATAAGGTTAGCCAAGTGGAGCAATTTCTTGCTTTTTGAGATCGGCCTACTATAGTCCATTGTCTAAATTGAGGCTCAATTGAAGGTTTAGGAAGTCGACTCTCGATTCGGGGTGGTAGGATGGTCTGGTGATTCCTTTCTCATCAAAGACATCGAAATCAATAGAAATGATTACATTCATAGTGATTACTCAGCAAATTAGAGTTCGGAACATGACAGTCTAGGCTCAGAGGCTAGATCGTAGATAATGATTACCTTGCCATACCTCACAAACAAAAGAATGAGAGGTCAAGAAAAGTACTTGACTATTTCTTTCCTTAAATATGTCACATTTGATATAAGAGGCTAGGGGTCCATCCCTTGCCCCTCTATGACGAGGTGCATAGCCATTAGAAAGGTATGCAATCTCTATAAAGACAACATGCTAATCTTTTATTGGAAATTAATCTTTCAAAAACATTTTTTCTTCGTACTTATTTCTAACCGCACATTCTTAAAAAATCATTTTCCACATTTTTTAAAAAAATATTACTTTTTAAGCACACATTTAAAAAAATCAATATTCACAAAATCACTTCTCAAGAAATCATCTTCACGCAAGGACTAAATATCATCTCGAACTTACATCAACTTCACTAACTTTTATATTAGAGAATCAACAACAATTGCAAACCGCATCTCTACCGACGGTTGTCCAGATTCACCTTTATTCTTTTACTTTACAAGCCACATCAGCTTGAAAAGCAAAAAGTTGATACAAAAAAGCTACAAATCAATTTTTTCTCGTCAATATATTTAACATTCATAATATTTATGTTTTTAGAATCGCTCACTTTTCAATCAAAGTGAGTTCAATAAACAAACGTATGTAACCGTTTATGATACATATTCAATTCATGTCAAATATTGTATTCCAAAGATAAGGAAATTAAATGGCGAGTTTAATCCATATCATAACTTCTATGATGGATAGAAGTTTTTAAGTGGTTTCTCGTATAAATATGTAAAAAGGTCCCTAGCCAAACCTGTACACAAAATCCTACAAATTTCTCTCTCTCCAAAGAAAGGTCTTGTAATCAAGTACATGGGTTATAAAGTGGGAATTGGCTATAAGGCTTGTTGGTACCGTGAGGATTAATTTCTATTGCAAATTCTCAATTAATTTTGGATAACATGATTGGAGGTACACAATTTATTTTTTATATGTGGTATCAAAGCGGTCTCACTGCTTGGTTATTCAGTTTTAAAAACATGTGAACAGTCACATATTAATTTTTTTTTTTAAAGTTAGAATCTGAATCTTCTACCTATTAGTATTGCTGCTTTCCAATGTATATAGAATATATGTGGTGCAATTGGCTTATTAATTGCATATAATTGTTTAATATAAGTGAATTGTCCAAATGTGTATAATATGTGGGACTGCATATCACTAAAAAAACGCATATAGAAATTATCGTACTTAATTTGGTTATAAAGCATGCCTTTTTATTTAATTTGGTTTTATCAAGTTGCTTTATTCCTCCCCATTACTATTACTGTTTTGAATACACGCTATTTGAAATGCAAATTATTTATTAGAGGTTAATTAATGTTTTGTTAAAGCAGCATATGTTTAAAAAAATTATATAAAATGCAAAAGCTGAACGAAAATTGGATTATGAGTAGAGCAGTATAGGTACTACATACAATAAAGCATATATACGTCTCTATAAGATTTGTATGCATATTATAATATCTTGGAATCTATAATTGTAAAGTATGTATGTTGGTATAATTTGCATGGTTTATCTTTCAAAATTTAAAGTGCTTGTTTTTAAATTTGTATGATTAATAAAGTATGCAGTTAATTTGGTAACATTCCGTAATCTTTATTAAAGATATAGTTATTCATTGGTTTTAATTTCAGTTTAATGGCATGTAAGATTTATTTAAGGGATGCGTTAATTAATTATACAAATTTATTAACTTAAAAAAAAAAAACATGCTATGAAGAAAATGATTTAATTATGAAAAATATATATACGTATAGTCTTTATGATATTCATTAACTAGCGGGTAATTAAAGGTGCATAAAGATGATCTTTAATTAATATGCATTTGTGATGTTAGATTCGAGGATTTAGTCACCATTCAATAAGTAAATTTTAGAGATGTCATTTGGAGTTGTGACATGTTATTATAATGTAAGATTAGCCAAAGCATCTTTAGTTATAATATTATCATGGAACATAAAATTATATAAAGAATTATTTTGGTAATATATACAACATCTCATAAAGTGTTGTTAATCCATATGATGATTGTTTGGCTATACAGGGAAATAGTTATTTTAAGGATTTTATAGCAATAAAATGACTAATTAGATATCGAAATTAGAAATTTTCTATGCTCATAGATATGAAAATACTTGTATATGATATTGGTAAAGTCTTTGTAAATTTAATATTTGATAACATCCATCCACATGAAGGTCTAAATTTACAATATTGAATTGACATTCGTTAATTCAATATAAAGCTAATCTTCATAATATTAATGTACGTGTTTATCTAATGTCGCGGTTCCTAATTTTTTCATTGACTCTATTCATATTCCAATTCTACATGGTGATAACTTTCTGACTGGAAGGAGTGGGGTGAATGGATCTCGACTTAGCTCTTTGTGTGGATGAACCACTAGTCCTTACAGAATCAAGTACACCAGAGGAGAGGACACTATATGAATTGTAGAAAAGATCCAATCGTTTAAGTTTGAGTCTCATGTCAATAAAAGTATCAGGGGATCAATCCCTCAATGTGATAAGGCTAAGGACTCCATAAAAGCTATTGAAGAGCAATTTGTAAGTTCTGACAAAATGTTAGCCAGCACCTTAATGAAAAGGATTTTAGGCATGAAATTTAACAATTCTAAAGGTGTGCGTGAGCACATAATGAAAATGAGAGATATTGCTGCTCATCTTAAATCACTCGAGATAGAGATTTCTGAGTCATTCTTTGTCCATCTCAATCTGAAATCTCTTCGTACAAAGTATGGTCTATTTAAAATATCATATAACACACATAAGGTAAAAATGGACCATGAATGAACTCCTAACAATATGTGTTCAAGAGAAAGAAAGACTAAAGCATGAGAAGTTGGAAATGCTCAATTGCTCGTCTAACAACTCATGATAAAGGAAATAAAAACAAGGGTAAATACGGTCCTAAAAAAAAAGAACAAAATGCCAATGAAGAAAAGAGCAATAAGGATGTACGTTTCTTTTGCAATAAGAAATGGCATATAAAGGACTACTTCAAATATAAGAATGACTCGAAACTAAAGGTACTCTAATCTCATTTGTATGTCATGAAACTCATTTTTTTTAATGTTCCAAACCATATGTGGTGGATTGATTTTGGTACTACAATTCATATTGCCAATATTATGCAGAGCATTTTGGACTTAAGGAAGTCTCAATCAAATGAGCAAAATATCTATCTTGTAAACCGATTGAAGGCGTGGGAACCTTTAGATTAATTTTAAAGATTGAATTTCATTTGGATCTTAAAAATACTTTTTATATTCCAATTTATTCTCTATTTCAAAACTAGCACCATCAAATTTGTATTCGAAAACGGAAGTTTTAATTTATTCCAGAAGTCAGTTGTTGTTGGATATGGTGCTTTAGTTGGTAATATATATAAATTTGATTTGGATCTCACTTATGAATGTAACTTTTCAAACTTACATGGTAGTAGTATCGATAATAAGCGTTGTATGGTCAACGAAAATTCATCTAAATTATGACACAAGAGATTGAGACATTTCTCTACATAGAGACTTAAAATATTAATAAATGATGAAATTTTACTAACTCTTGACTTTACTGATTTTGGGAAAGGGAAAGCAAGCAAACAAGACCATTAAATTTGTCAAAAGGAGTTCAGGTATTCTTGAGATTATTTATTCAAATATTTGTGGAACTTTTTCCACTCTTTATCTAAATGGTCAGATATATTTTTTCTTATTCATAGACGATCACTTAAGATGCATGTATCTCTATCTTCTAAATCATAATGATGAAGCATTAGATGCCTTCAAGATTTATAAAGCAGAAGTAGAGATGTAAAAGGAAAGGAAAATCAAAATTGTAAGATCATACAGGGGTGGAGATTATCACGGATGGTACATAGTAAAGGGACAAATGCCAAGTCCATTTGCTATATTTTTAGGAGAACAGGTATTGTAGCGCAATATATGATGCTTGACACACCGCAACAAAACGATGTAGCTGAAAGAAGAAACATGATCTTAATAGACATAGTTAAGAACCTGATGAGAAATTCAAGTCTCTCGTTACATTAATGGAGTGAAGCCTTAAAAACTGCTATATATATCTTAAATAGGGTTCCATCTAAGACAACTTCTAAAACACCATTTGAACTTTGAAATGGATGCAAACCTAGTTTGAGACACATACACATCTGGAGTTGTCCAATTGAAGCGAGGGTTTATAATTTTCCCATAAAAAATTGGACCCGAGGACAGTTAGTGGATATTTCATAGGCTATCTAGTGAACTCCAAAAGTTATAGGTTTTATTGTCCTTCACATACTCAAAGAATAGTCGAAGTTCGAATGTGAAATTTCTAGAGGATCATCAAGTGAGTGAGAGTGAATTTCCTAGAAATATCAATTTTCAGGAAATTAACGAATTTGTTGGGTCATCTTCCATTCAAGGTATATTAATTCCTTTTGAAAGAAAGAACTCAAGTACAATTGGAAATGAATCGACTCAAGAACAATCGTTATTGCATGAGGAAAACGCAGAACAAAAATCGCTACTTTGTGCAGAACCTATTACTACTCAAAATATACAAAATGAAAATGATGTAGTAGGTTTCAAGATATCATCAAGAATAAGGAAATTAGTAATTTCTAGCGATTATGTTGTATATATTCAAGAGTCCGATATATGTGTTGGACTCGATAATGATCCTAGCTCATTTTCACAATCAATTGAAGGAGAAAACTCAAGTTTTTGGTATGATGCCATGAAGGAAGAAATGGAATCTATGACTAAAAATTAAGTGGGACCTCGTTGAATTGCCTACTGGACATACAACCATTGGTTATAAATGAGTCTATAAGACCAAAAGAAATTTATCTAGCAATATAGAACTACATAAAGCTAAACTTGTAGTCAAAGATTTTACTCAAAAGGAAGGTATTGATTATCGTGAAACGTTTTCTCCGATTTCTAAAAAAGATTCATTTAAAATTATAATGGCTTTAGTAACTCATTCTGATCTGAAGCTACATTAGATGGACAAGAAAAAAACATTCTTGAATGGGGATCTTGAAGAAGAGATATACATAAAACAACTTGAAAGATTTACTAATGATAAAGGTAATCACGTGGTTTGCAAATTAAAAAAATCTATATATGGGCTAAAACAGGCTTCCCGTAATTGGTATTGGAAGTTTACAATGTTATTACTTCATACGGTTTTACTGAAAATATCATTGACCAGTGCATATATCTTAAAGTTAGTAGGAGAAAATATATTTTTCTAGTTCTATATATAAATGAGATTTTACTTGCAAACAATGATTTGGATTTGCTACATGATACAAAACAATTTCTTCGTCGAAACTTTGAGTTGAAGAATATGGGTGAAGCCTCTTATGTCATTGTCATAGAGATTCATAGAGACATATCTAAATGTTATTAGGATTGTCTTAGAATGTGTATGTTGAAAATATTTTTGAAAGATTTAGGATGAAGGATTGTACATAAAGTATAGCACACATTGTTAAAGATGGTAAATTCAGCCAAAAACAGTGTCCATTAAATGAATTGGAAAGAGAACACATGGCTTCTATATCCTATGCTTCCGCTGTTGGCAGCTTGATGTATACACAAGTATGTACTAGACTTGACATTACATTTGCAGTTGGTGTACTAGGCAGGTATCAAAGTAATTCTGGTATAGAACATTAGTGGGAAGCCAAAAAAGTGATGAGGTTTCTTCAAAGAACTAAAGACTACAGACTAACATACAACAATTCTAACAATCTTGAAGTTGTTGGATATACGAACTTGGATTTTGCTGTTTGTGTTGACACAAAAAAATCTACTTCAGGATACATTTTTCTTCTAGGAGAAGGAGTTGTATCTTGGAGAAGCAGTAATCAGACGATAATTGCATCGTCTACAATGAAGGCAGAATTCATTGGTTATTATAAAGTGGGCATTAGCTAGAAGACTTGTTGGTAGTGTGATGATTAATTTCTATTGCAGATTTTCAATTAATCTAGGATAACATGATTGGAGGTACACAATTTATTGTTTACAATGTATACTTAAAAGGGAATGATAAAGCCAATGTGGTATAGTTACAAGAAATATGACTCGCTAGATTTGACAAATACACGATCAAATTAGTCAATCTGTAATTATATTTAGTGAAAAACTAGCGATTGTAAGATATATACAAGTGAAATATCAAGAGACCTCATATCAATTTTAAATATCTACATCCACCAACTACACATGTCGGTTTCGAAAGCTTTGAATTTCTTCAATAAATTAGGCTCTCCTTCAATATTCGCATATGAATTGGTGTAATGCCAATCCAAAACTGTAGAATATAATGTGAATTTGTTTCTATTCTCAAAATTTCCCTACAAGATTCTCCTATCTATCTTTATTTTTAACGTAGAATTTCAATGATTCCAATAGAATATCAATCAATGTGTAACAAGTTTGGAAAGGAAGATTATACATTATAATATTATATAAAAAAATATCTCTCTTAATGATTATTTCGTCAAATCCAATTTAGTGCTTACTAAACACGCACATAATATTTTTACTAAACTTGGAGTTTAAATCCGAAATATTTAAAATTCTACATGGTAACAATAATCGAATTATTTATGATTGACTACATGAATTTTTGTTAATAACAAACCATATAATACATTGTTGCGTCTATTTAAAAAATACATTATTACATTCCACTATATTTCAAGAAATTAATTAATGAAGCGAAAATTGCAAACTTTAGCTAATTGCATGAAGTTAAAGTTCACTTGAAATGTTGTGAAACATATTAGGTGAGAGTTAACTAGTCGAACTCAAAGTGAACTGGAACGACGAAGTGTAATTCGATACTAAAGTCAGTATTGAAAAAGTGAAAAGTTGCAGTGCGAAATTTAAACATTGAGAACATTAAGACCTTTTTATCAGATTTAGTTGTTGTGTATTTCTAAATCTTGCTCGATGTAAAAATAGTGCCCATCATACTACATTATATTAATATGAATAACAATAATAATATTGCTCGATGCAACTAGCATTTCTTTTTATGGAAATCCTCAAATTTATCTCTAGTAAGCCAAAGTGGCATTTGTGATGAATGACGCACGTTTTTGGTGTTAGGTAGCATGTGAAAAAGAAATGCCAAATGCCCTAAAAGCGCGTAATGCAGAGACAACGACAAAATGCGATTTACTTATTCTGGTCATCTTCAACAATTCATGTCCCGGCTCCAAATATAATAATCTTTAGAATTTCCCATGCAGTTGCAACCAATGGCATAGAGGCCAACTAGGCATTATTATTCATTTCTACGTTATTGTTCTTTACCAATTCTTTGGAATAATACAAAAAGAAAAATATTATTGGTTTAAAAAATATTCATTTATAAATACATTGTTCTTCAAGTTTTTGGAATCTTGATTTCGCTCGTCTTTTTCTAAGATAATAATCTTTTCAAATAATGCAAGAAATTGAGAAAAATACGTTATCGAATAACATAAAAAATTGTGTATTATGCAAGATACAGACAAATTAAATAAAGGGCCAAAATCTATATTGAAAATGTATATTATGTTCCCTACTTAAAAAAAGATGAAGCAAAATATGTAGACGAGATACGTAGACACGTTCTTAAATCCATTACTAAATTACAAAATTTCGACCTTTTTTTAATTTGGTCTAATATTTTTGAAGTCATTATATAAAATATGCCAAAGGGATATTATATATTTATTTGCATTATCCTAAAATTACCAAAAAAAAAAAACAATTTTCTAACCATTTAACTCAATAAAAAAATTTCGCAAAAATCAAAATAAAGAAAAGATTACTATTATCAATTTTGATAATTCCGTGCACGTTTCCACTAAAGCAGATCAATATTTTAAAAGCCAAGTGGTTTTACACACACACACACACACACACACAAATATCAATACGATGCCTTCCAAATACTTTTTGTTTACAACTGGAACAGCAATGGAACCTGCACTTTAAGTATGGGTCTATCATTAAAATAAATGCAGAAAATTCTGAACATTATAGTACATCAAGCTATAATCACAATTTTTTTGTTTAGGAAAATGCTATCTGTACATTCTATGTACACATTAAGGTTGACATTGTATGGGGTGTAAAAATTTTGAACCATGAATTATTCGAAGTGTTATTGAAATTAAGGGTTAAAAAGTGTGTCATCTCACATAATGCAAAAAAAAAAAAAAAAAAAATTGTCACTTATTCACTGTAGTGTTACTATTTTTATTATTCGTCTCGTAATTTTCAACATGAAAGTATGCTTGCTTGACTATTCGATCGAGTGAATCTTGGTATATCAAGAGTATAGATATATGACTTTCGATATTTGCTTGATATTTTTCAACACATGATTTTCAAATAAATTGGGTTGTACAAATGTTAAATATATATTTTTAATGATCAAACTAAGCCCATATTTGACAATTATTATTTGAAACTTTTTTTTACACATTTTTTTTAATCACACATTTACACAATAAAATATTCAGCATATAAACACAAAATTTTTTCTTACTTTTTAACTACACATTCTCTTAAAAATCACTATTCAAAACATTATTTTGGCTAAATAATGACCAAACAGGGGCTAAATAAGCACGCACAAAATTCGTTACACATCACTCTTTGGTGACCATCATAAGAAAGTAATAGACTATCAATTTACATCTATATAAAAAAATGGTATGAATTCTCGTGGATTAAGTTTAACCGTTCGTCCATTGACATGGTCAGATAGGAAGAGGGAAACAAATGTGATAATAATAAAGTTTCGCTTCAAAGTACACTTAAAATCTCTTCAATTCCGCGTGTTTTAGAAATATCGAAATAGACATTATTTCATAAATGTAAATAGCTCCACAAGAATAATTCTTAACTATTTTACAAGATCAAAACGTACGATGTGGTAACCCAATTGAGCCGGCACAGTTGGCATATCAAAATCAGAACCAATTTCATTCAGATACTCCAAATGAGAAAACCTTAATTTTTTGATAATTTCGTAGAAACGAATATGAAAATTCTTCGTGGAAATTTTAGTTTGTCGTCCCATTAAATCGAAGAAAAACGAGTAGCATCTTAATCGCATTTAGTGAACATTAGGTATGAAATATTTGATGATGATGATGATGATGATGATACCCTATTTGGTTTAGATTAAAATTAGATTTTTAGTAGATTTTGATAAAATGTGTCATTGAAAAGTTAATAAATGTTGTGGGGTCTGAAAATGAGTTCAAAAAAATAAGTTTTCAAAAAAAAAGGGGGAGCCAATTAGAAGATAAATCTTCGTCATATACTCTTTCAATTTAATTTGGTACCGTTTATCAAACATGCATTTAATGCACTAATCATATTTTAGAGCGTGGGCTGAGTCGCCTGGTTCATGCGTAATATTCTTGCACCTTGGAAGAATTTACACAAATAGCACCAACTGGGGAATGAGAAACATTTGAATATTTTTTGAGTGAATTAATCAATAAGAACTGCCTGATTTCATCGAATGCTTTTAATTCGTCAAGTCAGCTTTGATCAAAACCATAACGAATTAAAAAAAAAAAAATTTTTTACACATTTTCTGCCCTGAAAAAAAAAATTCAATTGACATAGATTGATATTTTTCTTATCTATATATGATAATAATGATAATATTAAAGTTGAAAAAAAAAATTCAATTGACATAGATTGATATTTTTCTTATCTATATATGATAATAATGATAATGTTGATCAAGTCATTGAACGAGACCTTGTACGTTTGAGAATAATGTGTGGAAAATGAAGATGTCCATAGAATGTTTGTTCAATTTAAGGCCATTCAATCGAGTTCTAATTTTTTTTAGTACGTATCTCCAATAATTTCTACATAAAATGCCATAAAAGATAACCCACGTCACGAAATTTGTTAAAATTTGGCTGTGACCTGACTTTTTTGTATGAAGTATTGAAAAATTCTAATTGAAGTGCACATCATGAAGAATTCAGGTTTGGAATGCTATTTGAGTTCTATATTAAGTTGAAGTTCTATTTTAGATGTCTATTGGAAATTGGTATTGGACATGAAAAACAATATATATATATATATATATATATTGCCCGAAGTTCTATTTTGGATGCCCTAGGATTTTTGGTTGTTTTCTCTCTTAATTCGTTTTAGACTCAATTTTTTGGCATTTTACTTCATCAACAACTCACATCCTCTACATGTTTCCTATAAATACCAATCTCTTCTATACAATAATGTAATGTGAAATATTTGATTACTAGAATTATGGGATCCATTGTAATCTTCCAACTTTCTCCATTATTATTGAATCAATAAAATCTCTTAATTCATCTGCCATATTCTTGTCTTCTTTTATTCTTTTACTCTTGATCTAATATTTCATATATCTTCAACAATTTATTCTGGTATTGGCTTTGTCATAACAAGTGGTATCAGAGCCTAGGTTCAATAGTTCCGCACAGCACAATGTTTGATTTGTTCGAAGTTTTTGTTCATAATGGTTACCATGAAGTATGACATTCCGCTTTTGGATCGGAGCACTAGATTTTTTCTATGGTAGGTTAAAATGCGAGCAATACTCGCACAACAAAATTTGGATAATACGTTGTTGAGATTTGACCAGATGCCAGCAACTTTGACCGTGGAGAAGAAATTACAGAAGGATAAAAAAGCAGTTTCTCACATTCATCTCCATCTATCAAATTCCATTCTTCAGGGCGTTTTAAAGAAGATATCAGTAGCTGATTTGTGGTTGAAGTTGGAGCAATTATGCATGATCAAGAGTCTTACAAACAAATTGCATCTCAAGCAATGATTATACTCTCATTACATGGCAGAAGGAAGATCATTGGAAGATTACTTAGCTGTATTTAAAGAGATTGTCGCTGAATAATATTTTTTAAGAAAATGTGTGATTAAATAGTAATGAAAGATTTTGAATTTACGTGTAAAATATTTTATTATGTTAATACGTTATTGAAATGATCGTGTAAAAAAAGAATTTTAAAGCAATGGAATCAAACAGGGGCCAAATCAATCGATAAAATAGTCCACTCTTTAAATAATAATAATAATAATAATAAGGGTAATTAGCACATAACGTCCCACATTTCATTGTTATTGTGGAAAATGTCCATACCTTTCATTTTTGGCATTTTCACTCATATTTTCACCTTTCATTGCGCAAAAGGTCATTTTTACCTATTTTCTCAATTAAAAATTATGGAATGACCAATATACCATTCTCTTTAAATAAAACAAAAATAAAAAGAAAAAAATTAATTGCAATCACAGTTTCAATTTTTTTAAAAAAGTCCAAATAAGTCACAAATAAATTATTAAATGGGTAATTAGCACATAATGTCCATACCTTTCCCTATTATTGTAAAAAATGTCCCTATCATTTTTTTTGTCATTTCACTATTAATTACATAATTAATTGCATAAACCATTATTTCTATCCATTTTCATACAATTTCTCAATAAAAAACTGTGAAATGACGAATATACCATCATATTTCAATAAATATATATTTTTAATTTTTTAATAATTTATTTGGGATTCGTTTGCACTTTTTAATTTTTTTAATTTTTAAATAAATTTAATCGAAACTCGTCTGCACTTTTTATATTTAAATAGAATGGTATATTCATCATTTTACAACTTTTTATTGAGAAATTGGATGAAAATAGATAGAAATAATGGTTTGTGCAATTAAATATGTAATTAATGGTGAAATAACAAAAAAAAAAGTAGTGACGTTTTTTACAATAATAGGGAAA
>CAIGRP010104989.1:0-10954 GCA_903798385.1 Fraxinus cuspidata | reverse complement strand
TTAATAGAAATGCACATGACTCGATAAAAAATCGACGGTTTTGATCGAGTTAACCTAGCCGGTTTACCGATTTTCAAAATTACCTTTAAAATTTTGGGGGTCCAAGGAATTGAACCCTGAACCTCTAAATAAAATAATTAATTTATCACTATTGGAGTTGTAAAGTACTTCTATATTTTTATGTGCAATAAGTTATATTTATCCAATGAATCATATATATGTTTTCTAAAAGTATTTTTATGTAATCTTTGGTAAAATATTTTACTTTATTTTATAGACTTAAATAATTTTTGNTGAACCTCTAAATAAAATAATTAATTTATCACTATTGGAGTTGTAAAGTACTTCTATATTTTTATGTGCAATAAGTTATATTTATCCAATGAATCATATATATGTTTTCTAAAAGTATTTTTATAAAAACTTTGGTCAAATTTATTTTATAGAACTAAATAATTAGTGAAAAATAATTTAAAAAATATATAATTTTGCCTAAAAAATTTTTTATACTATAATTTTTTCTTTTTATAGATTTTTATGCAATGACCCACTGGTTCAACCAGCCAGTACCTTGTCCGGGTCGATGTCTAGATCGGGTCTAATAACTTTGCTCTAACTCTTAGATATGGGACGTGTATATTTATCTAAATTTCAATTTAATCATTTGACAGGTGCAATCCCACAAGAACTGGGTAACCTTCGGAACGTGGCGAGGTTAGCTATGGCAGGAAATTTTCTCACAGGTTCTATACCAGCCAGTATCTTTAACATTTCCTCACTTAAATATCTTGATATTTCAAGTTGTAACCTGTCTGGTACTCTCCCAACAAATATGTGCACTGATGGAACCCACCTTGAAGTTGTTTATTTGCATCTTAATCAATTATATGGCCAACTCCCAACAAGAATACATCAATGCTCAGAACTTCAGATCTTATCATTAACCAACAATTCTTTTAGTGGACAAATTCCAAGAGAGATAGGGAATTTAACCTTGCTTACTGCACTATATGTTTCTACTAACAAATTAACAGGTATGCCTTCCAGCAAGCATACAACAAAGAATTCTGTATCCCAATAATTTCTATCATATTGTAAACATCTTTATGATTTTATGTAGGTGTAATCCCACAAGAAATTGACAATCTTTACAATTTGGAGTATCTTGATTTGAGCCATAATTACTTGAGTGGTTCCATGCCAACGGGATTCTTCAATCTTTCAAAATTAATTTTAGTTACACTTTCACATAATCAACTGTCAGGCAACCTTCCGGTGAGTTTTGGTTACGGACTACCAAATCTTGAAGAACTCTACATGACTGGAAATAGTTTCAGTGGAAGAATACCTGATTCCATCTCAAACTCTTCTAAACTCAGTATAATAAACTTTTCTTTTAACAATTTT
Organism: Fraxinus cuspidata; assembly: GCA_903798385.1. Lineage (NCBI taxonomy): Eukaryota > Viridiplantae > Streptophyta > Magnoliopsida > Lamiales > Oleaceae > Fraxinus > Fraxinus cuspidata. Next base: position 9,547 of record CAIGRP010104989.1, on the reverse strand, counting down.
ACCGGACAAATATCCAACTCTTTTGGCGAGTTGAGATTCCTCGAAATTCTGTACTTGAACGGGAACAATTTGACTAGTGCTTCTCCAGAATTGAGCTTCATCTCTTCATTGACAAACTGTAGATTTTTAAGAACTTTGAGTGTTAATGGAAATCCTTTGAGTGGAATTCTTCCGGCTTCTGTTGGGAATATGTCCAGTTCTCTTCAATATCTTTATGCTGTTAATTGTGATCTGCATGGCACCATTCCATACGAAATTGGAAACTTGAGCAATTTAATAGGTTTGAGCCTATTTCAAAACCACTTCACAGGATTGATACCATCAACTGTGGGAAATATGAGAAGTCTTCAAGCACTGGTTCTTTTCGGCAATAAGCTAAGTGGATCTATTCCTGTGTCCATTTGTGAGTTAGAGAATCTGTATGGATTATTGCTGCAGCAGAATCAAATGTCTGGTGCAATTCCAGGCTGTATAGGGAATCTTACTACTCTGTATTATCTTTATTTAGATTCCAATAGATTCATCTCTGGCATACCTGTGAATCTATGGCAGCTTAAAAATCTTCTAGAGCTAAATCTTTCTTCGAATTCCTTGAGTGGCTTTATCCCCCCTGAAATCGGAAATTTGAAGGCTGCAAAACTGGTTGATCTGTCACTGAATCAGTTCTCAGGTGTTATTCCAAGCGCGGTTGGAGGATTACAGAAGTTGGTTAATCTTTCTTTGGCAAATAACAAATTGCAAGGATCAATTCCCGACTCAATTGGTAAGATGCTAAACCTGGAGGATCTTGATATATCCCACAACAATCTTTCGGGTATGATACCCACGTCCTTGGAAGCACTTCGATATCTTACATATTTGAATGTTTCTTTCAATCGTTTGAGTGGTGAAATTCCTTCTGGTGGTCCTTTCAAAAACTTCACAAATCAATCTTTCATGTTCAACGAAGGATTATGTGGTGATCCAAGATACAATGTCCCACCATGTCGAACAATTTCTAATAAACGATCAAAGAGTAAAACAATGCTTCAAGTTGTTTTTATTACGTTAGGGACATTGGCATTGATACTTTTTATAGCTTTGACATATGCTTTTGTGAGATATAGAAGGAAATATAATGTCCTAACTGAAACAGACCTTTTGTCTACCACAATACCGTTAAGAGTCTCATATTATGAAATTTCGAAGCAACTGATGGTTATAATGAGAGTAATTTGCTTGGTACTGGAAGCTTTGGATCTGTTTATAGAGGGACTCTTAAAATGGGAAAAGATGTGGCTATAAAGGTGTTCAATTTGCAGCTACAAAATGCATTCAAGAGTTTTGAGGTAGAATGTGAAGTATTCCGCAATCTTCGCCATCGAAATCTGTGTAAAGTCGTAAGCTCTTGCTCCAATCTAGACTTTAAGGCCTTGGTATTGGACTACATGTCAAATGGAAGCCTTGAGAAGTGGTTATATTCACATAACTACTACTTAGATATGAAGCAGAGAATCAGCATTATGATGAACGTAGCAGCCGCATTGGAGTATCTCCACCATGATTACTCAACGCCTATAATACACTGTGATTTGAAGCCAAGTAATGTACTGTTGGATGATGATATGGTTGCCCACTTGAGTGATTTTGGAATCGCGAAGTTATTGTGTCAAGGAGAGTGCGTTGCACACACTATTACCCTATCAATGATGGGTTATATTGCACCAGGTGATTTCCTTTCTTTTCTCCCAACTTTGTTTGAGGTTCGTATGGTCTAATTATATCATATACTTATTTCTCGACTGCGGCGGATTTTATGGGTATATTGGGTATTCAGAGGTCGTTCTATCCTACTTTATAAGGTTCAAAGTTAAGTGTGTGAGAGGCATGAGAAAATTAACTTGAGGGTTAATAACTAGCATTAATGTTCCTCTTCGGAATTTAGTTTTCAAGCCTTTGTTTAGTTTTCTTGTCAAGAAAATTTGATCAAATTCATAATTTGGTTGTAGAATATGGATCAAGAGGATTAGTGTCAACAAGTTGCGATGTGTACAGCTATGGGAACATGTTGATGGAAGTTTTTACAAGAATGAAGCCAAGCGATGAAACATTTTCTGGAGATTTGAGCCTAAGAAGCTGGGTATATGGTAACATGCCGAATGACGTTTTTCAAATAATAGATTCCAACTTATTGAGTTCAGACGAAGAACGTTTCCAGGAAAAGTTGAATTGTTTATGTTCCATTATGGAATTGGCTTTGAATTGCTCCATGGAAAGTTCCAAGGAGAGGATTAACATGAAGAATGTCGTTGTAACATTGAAGAAGATCCAAAACCAGCTTCTAGCGTATTATGCATAGACCTTGTGTTAGAGAGAATGCTTATTCTTCTTTAAATGCTAATCTTCAATAATTTTGGCTTATAAAAGTTTGCATTGTATTTGATATGCAGAATAGGTTTGCCCTATCTTGGTTGGTTAAGAATAGGAAAACCTATGTAGTGTATAAATATTCAACAAACATGAGCTAAAAACTAAGGGCGAACACTTCTTGATTTAGACGATTTGTGACAAATTTTCAAATCAAATCAAAGTGGTTTGGAATTTTTCTAAATCAAATCAAACCACTTTAATTTTTAAACCAAGCCAATCCAAACCATTTTTTTTTCAGCTCATTTAAAACCACAGTTTAATAAAGAAAAAAATAACATATATCGAATAAGTTAAACAGTAAATATTAGTCTAAAATTTTACATTAAAATATAAATATTACAAATCAAAGTTCTATAATTTTAATCATTAAGATGCAACAACATGATATATATCGAAACATTTTGATCTCTTAGTCGAAAATAATTGATACAACGACTACAATAATAGCACATGATTCATTCTCTTCATAAAGATAAGGATATTGTACTTGAATTCATGAGCTATAGTTAAATGATCTAAAATAACTAATAAAAGAAAATGAATACAAAGATCAAATACGATAATATTTTCTATAACTTTTTGTGAATCATTCAATACTTCTACCTCATTCAAATATTGATGATTCACTACAGGTTCCTTGTTACCATGCAACCAATTTTTAGGGCAAACCATTGCCTCAACCATATTTGCACTCAATGAACTCCTAAATAAATCAAGAATCCGACTATTAACAAGAATGCAAACTCACAAATAATTGTTGATATTTGAATATCTAATACATCTTTACCAATTTGAGGGGATAATCGTTTATTTATTTGCATTCAATTTCCACCAAAGTAAAAATTCAAAAGACTTGGTCAAATTTTCAAAACAACCATTTAAGCAATCAACGAAATCATTCTAGCAATTAACAATAAAATCTAGAGACTAATTAAAAAAACAAATAATTAATTGAGTGATCTAATGGGGAAATTGAGACTCAAATAAAAAAAATGTTGTTTGCTAAAAATTTAAGGGGGCCACCCAAATTAGAATAAAACAACACAACTATCAATAAAACAATGTTCTAAAAAGTGTAATGTGTGGCGATGCGTAGATGCCAAGTTTCAGTAGATGTGCGCCTAGGCAAGTTTTAGGCGTAAATTTTTTTTCTTATTTTATTATTATTTTAACTTTTTAATCAATTTAAAGATCATTTAATAAAACATACAAATTATAGTATGAAATATACTTTTAAGAGCTTAACAAAATAAGCCCTTGTTTGCCCCAATCATAATGAGATTTTTGGAAATAATGTAATTTAGAATATTAATTTTTGGGAGGATGTGTGGTTAAAAAAGAAGGAAAAAAATTAATTTACGTGTAATATTATTTTATAAGAGAATATATGATTAAAAAGATGAGAGGAAAAAATGTATAAAAAATTTAACGAGGACTAAACAAGAGTTAAATATATTTTTGAACAATAAACAAGATATATTATTATAGTATTACTTGAAATATTTGAAGAGCTTTTAATTTTTAATACTTAATAAAAGATAGGAATATGTTTAATTAACTTAATTAATAGTGTGTTTGATCCATATTATTTTGGAAGAATGTATTCTAGAATAGTAGATTGATGGAGAATTTGTGGTTAAAAAAGAAGGAAAAGTTATTGATGTGATGGAAAATATTATTTTATTGAAAAATGTGTGGTTGAAAATGAGTAGAAGAATGAGAATGAAAATTTTAATGGGTAACAAACAGGGGCTAAATATAAACAACTATTTATATAATAGTACATTACACTACATCCGAATCAAAGGTAAAATACACAACAGCCAAACCAAAGGTACAATATATTACAGCAAAAAAGGTATAATGTACTATTGCCAAATCAAAGGGATTTTTATCCCACATCGAAAGTTTACAATAAAATATTTGGAGATGTCCTCTATAAATTAATGAACCAACAAGAGGGTAAGCAACTTTTTGAGCCTTTCAATTCAATTGGTCTAAAAGTTGAAAACTTTATGTAGTCAATAATAATAATAATAATAATAATAATAATAATAATAATAATAATGCAAGCCCTGGCACGCCATGCAAACCTATGTGCGCTTTAAAGCGGTCAATGCTTCTGTTGACCACCAAATTAGCGCATAGGTCTTAAGGCGTGGCATTTTTACTCTTGGCGACGCCATTGCCAAGGTGCACCATTTAGAACACTACAATAAAATATAGAAAACAATTACCAAAAGTAAGAAAATTTAGATAATTTGACATGAAAATTTAGCCAAAATTCAAGAAAATTATTAGTAGAAAGAAAAGATATACGTGAGTTTGAAATAATATCTCGATTCTATTGTCAATTCAATTGTAATGGGCAATCGATGAATATAGTTCATCCCATAGTAATTAGACCCGATTCGAACATCGATCTAGACAAGGTACTGGGTTTCAGGTCACTGGTTGAACCGGTAGTTAATTGTGGGACTGATGAGCCATTGCATAAAAGTTTATAAAAAAAAAAATAAAGTACAATTTTTTTTTTTAGACAAAATTATATTTTTTAAAGTCATTTTTCACTTTTTATTTAGGTATATAAAATAAAGTAAAAAGTTAGATCAAAGTTTTTATAAAATTCCCTTCTAAAATTTTAAAAGGGAATTTTGAAAACCAGTAAAGCAAACCAACGGTTTAATATTAAAATTGCTTAAACCATTAGTTAACTTGGTCAAAGCCAATTTTTGACCGAGTCGTCTACATTCCTATTAAATTAATCTACTCGGCTCAGGCAAGGGCCCGTGTCACTCATTTTCCGGCCCGACCGGTGGTTCGGGCCAAGTTTTATAACTATAGTTCGGTCGCTGTTGTTCAATACTTTACCAAATTTGAGGGTTTTGCATTTAAAGTTGTGATGATTGATGTATTTGCGCATGATGTAATTAATTAACCGAGATGAAAAATTGTATTTAGGTATTAGGTTTAGTTGGGTTATGTCTAATATGGATGTATCTTTTAAATGGGTTGAATAAAATTTAAATTAATTTTTTTTATCGTAAACGGTTTGCAACAATTCACTTCAAAGCGGTTCGGTTCGACTCAAAATCAAAATGTTGACGTTTCACATGGACCAAAATCAACGTTTTCAAAAAGTGGTTTCGATTTAGTTTTGCCAATTTGTTGTTCAGCCCTACAAAAAAATAAACTTAGATGCTATTGTAAATATCGAAGGTGCTAGTAGATCATGTGACATAACATACAATTGGATATTGATACTCGTTCGTTCTTCAAAACCTGAGTATGGGAACATGGTTTAGTTTGGACAATTCGTGACAAATTTTTAAACTAAACCACTTAAAAGTTTAAGTGATATGGTATTTTCCAAACTAAATCAAACTACTTCAATTTGAAAGCTCAAGAATAACTTAACCAAGAGGGTGGTAAATTGAGTTTTAAAAACTTTTTAGAAAAATAGAGTTTAATTAACAAGGTTAAGAACACGTTAATTAATTAATAATAGTAAGCAAACAAGAGCAAGTAAATCAATCAAATAAAAAATATAATTGTAGATATTTGATCTAAAGCAATGATTTACATCTTCTATTCCCAAACTCTCAAACATGAATAAGGCATTATATTGATTGACTTATGGTGCAATTCAACCATTTACAATGCTTTTAGTAACTAAGAAACAATGAGCTCCGATCTTTATACAATATTGAGTTTTAAGGAATCTCAATATGACCCACACTATTGAGTTTTAAAGACCTCAATATGGCCCACAAATTTAAAGATGAATGATTTTACAATTTGAAACTCTCTCTTAATAAATGATATAAAAAAAATTAAGTACAAAGAGAGAAATATGCTAATACTTTAATGAATACAATGAATGAAGCTCAAGTCCTAAATGAGAAAAACATTAATGAGAAAGATATTTTTCAAAAGTTGATTCAATCAAAAGTTTTTCAAAGTAAATTATTTGATAAAGATAAATAAGATGTAAGATCAATATAATTTTGCTCAAGAATATTTCAGTTAAATGCTCTTAAAAGTGTTGTAATGAATGCAAAGTGAAATAGTATTTATAGAGTACAAAACGCCAAAAATTCTAGGTAATCGGACAAGCAATCTGGACGTCCGCATTCCGAGCCGGAAAACCAAGATAGCCGTTGTGCATCAGAATTCAGAACGGTTAAAAAAAGTGACCGTACGACAAATCGGACGTCCACATCAACAATTTTTCCTTCTTAATTTTTTGTAAAATATAGGCTTTTGACAAGTGTTCTTCACTTTATTTATCATGGTAAGTAATATTGTACTAAGTTTGAATAACACATTGAAATACTTACCTTTTTGAAAATAATTTTTATATAAGTATTTTTATGATATAATCTTTCATGCATAAAAAAAAAATATTTGTTGAGCTTTTAATAGTTCTTTGCTAAAGATTGAAGTGTTGTACCTTTACACATAAATACAAACATCTTAATCTAATATCTTCGATTGAAGTTCTTTGTCTCGAATGATTTGTTGTGAATTCTTGGCTTCCATCTCGATTTGTATTAATCGTCCGATGCGAATCTTTTGATGGTGACCTTTTTGTCCCCAATCGATCAACTTTGTGTCAATAACTATGAAGACTTAAATTCAATTGTTAAAAATAAAATTAACTTATATTTTATGATAAAAAATTAAGGATGAAGTCAACCATATGTCAACACAATTTTTAACCAAACCATTCCAAATCACTCTTTCTATTCGGTTCGATTCAAAATCACGGTTTAACAAAGAAAAATGTAGCATATATCGAATAAGTTAATTCATAAATATTAGTCTAAAACTTTACGTCAAAATATAAATAGTGTCATTAAAAAATTTTACAAATCAAAGTTTTATAATTCGAATCAATATAACAAGAAGTCGAATGGGACCAAGACTTGAAACAATGATCCATAAAAAAATCAGTACGAAGATCGACTGGAATATGGAAATAACCAAAAGGAATTACTGGGAACTAGTAAAATGGATATGACTATAATGGATAATCTGATACTCAATAAATAAGTATCCCTCTAGATGGAAAAAGATTTTCTTTGAAAAGTAGTTTGTGCCTTGTGCTAGAGCTTGAAGAATTGCCGGGCCCTAGAGCTTGAAGAATTCCCCAAGGGGGCGGCGTATTCACATCCAATACGTTGTTGTATCCTTGTAGATATTTTTCTTTCCAACCAAACAATTACAATAGAGATATTTTAACCTCTTGGTACTAAATGATGCAACATTTCCAATAGTAACACGTGATTCATTCGCTCTATAAAGATAAGAATATTGTACATGAATTCATCCGTTATAGTTAAATGATTTAAAACAACTAATAAAATAAAATGAATAGAACCATCAAATAGATAATACATTCTATAACGTTTTGGGAATTATCCAATACTTCTACCTCATCTAAATATTAATGAATCACTATAGCTTACTATGCAACCAATTTTTAGGGTAAATCATTGCTTGAACCATATTTACACACAATGAACTCCTAAAGAAAATAAGAATCTGACTATAATAGGAATGCAGACTGTGAAACAATTGCGGATATTTGAATATCTAACACATCTTTAGCGATTTGGGGGATAATCTTGTATTTATTTGCATTCAGTTTCAACCAAAGTAAAAGGTCGAAAGACTCATTGGTCAAATCTTCAAAACGACCATTTAAGTAATCTACGAAATCATTCTAACCATTAACAATAAAATCTAGAAACTAAGTTAAAATGCAAATAATTAATTGAGTGACCTAATCAGGAAATTGAGACTCAAATAAACAAAAAAATTTGTCCACTAAAAATTTAAGAGAGCCACCAAAATTAGAACAAAACAATACAACAATTAATAAAATATCCCAAACAATTACCAAAAATAAGAAATTATGGATAATTGGACCTAAAAATTTAGCCAAAATTTGAGAAAATTATTAGTAAAACAAAAAGATATTTGTGAGTTTGAACTAAATTCTAGATTTATGTGGTCAATGAATATAATTCAGTCACAGTTGTTCAATACTTCATCCAATTTGAGGGGTTTGCATTCATAATTATGATAATTTATATATATGAGTATGATGTAATTAATTCATCGTGATAAATAATCGTATTTAGGTATTGAGTTTAATTAGGTTATATCTAATATGGATGTATCTTTTAAATGGATTAGATAAAATTTAAATTAATTTATTTTCAATTTTTTTTATAAAGGATTTGGTAGTTTAAAATGGTTTGTAAAGATTGAAATCTACACCAAATTACTTTGAAGTGATTTGATTTGGTTTAAGACAAAAACATTGATGGTTCCACGTGGACCCAAACCAACGGTTTAAAAAAAATTAGTTTCCGTTTAATTTTACGATTTGATAGTTTTGTTATTCAGGCCTACTAAAAAAAACTTCGATAATAATATAAATATCTAAAGTGTTAGTAGATCATGTGATATAATAGAAACAATTGGCTATTGATGCTCGTTCGTTCTCCAAAACCTTAGTATTTCAAAAGCTTGTTTTTCTTCATCATCTAAGATATTAAACATGTTGATCATTTGATTTCCCGCAAGTGAACGGGATCGTGAACAAGTAATATAATGATGTTTAGAGTGTCGAACCCACGATAACTATGTATTGATCAAGTTAAAGTTACTAATACCCTAAATTTTAACTAATTAATATTAGCAACTAATTCAAAAACTATGTAAAGACTTATCAAATTCGTGAGATGTATTTCTAAGATATAGAATCACCTCTTGTTAATCCGTTTTCAATACAATAACTTTGTTATTCAGGCCTACTAAAAAAACTTCGATAATAATATAAATATCTAAAGTGTTAGTAGATCATGTGATATAATAGAAACAATTGGCTATTGATGCTCGTTCGTTCTCCAAAACCTTTAGGGGCCGTTCTCTTTGTGTTTCAGTTTTGTGTTTTGAGTTTTGAATTCATTTTCAGTTTTGTGTTTTGAGCGTCCATTTTGAGATTGTTGAAAATGTGTTCTTTTTGGCATTTTGAAAAATTATTTTGAAAATACTCAAAATGCGTTTTGAAAATTTTGACTTGAATAACTGAAAACACCAAAAATGACAAATTTCGTTTTGTGTT
>CAIGRP010104977.1:0-10203 GCA_903798385.1 Fraxinus cuspidata | reverse complement strand
AAAAAAAAAAAAAAAAAGGCCTCGGGTAGAGACTTCTCTCGCGCGCTGCGGAGACTTTTGTCTCCACTGTGCGGAGAGGAGACTTGCTCTCTCCGCTGCGTAGAGATGTACGAGATTGCATGCCTTTTTTAAAAAAATATTTAAAAATAAGTTGACAATTTATATACTTTTAATTGAACTTAACTTCCTCCATTTATACGTCACCCCTCCATGCCTATCGTTCCTCCATTTTGTTACCCTTCCATGCCTTTTCATTCAATCGTTCTCCATTTTTATACATCACCCCATGTCACATTTTCTTCTCCCTCTCCTAAATAACATAACCTCGACAACTTCTTAAACTAAATTCTGAATTTTTGATTGAAGAATTATACTTCCTAATCTAATCGGTAATTTCTCTCTTTCCATTAGCAATACAATGTATATTGTATTCGTGTGCATTTATTTACTGCATATATTGTAATGCTCATTCGGTTGTTGAAATGCTTTAACGAAAGATGATTAAAACGAAGATTGAGTTGCAAATACAAATAATTAAATAATTTGCATGAATTAGTAAGAAAACTGACAATCATATTAAAAAGTTTAATTCTGTCTTTTGTGGCTTCATACTTACATAATTTAATTTACAATTCACATGGAAAACACAGAAGGCAAACTTACGTCAAGGTGATAATAAAAAGTTTAATTCTACATTTTGTATTCAGATCTGCTCACATTATACTTATTTGTTATGTATCTTTACGAATTTACATAGTTGAATTTAATAGTAATTACACTGGCGCAAAAAAATAAAATAAAATCATGATGCCATATAAGTTTGCATGTCAAATTCCAAAGAAAATCATTACAAACTACCACCGAATCTTGCAATGAAAGGCTATTTACAGAAATTGTAAAAGCAAAATATTTGAGATTTTGAGAAATGCATATAGAAAGTAGAGTTGAACCTGCACCCGAACGAGAGAAGGAACTGAAGAGAGCCAATAATGGTACTAGGGTAGGAGGGAGAGAAATATTGCTAGTTACGCTTTCCTAGGATAAAATTGAGCTATTACCGAAAAAACGTTGAGTTTTTCCAAATTCTAAAATCACAAACATTTGTATTGTTAATTGTCAGGATGGGAAGACAATATTGGATCCCTATATCTGCGCAGCTTGACATTCTTCAATGCATATTTGATGGAGGGAATAAAACACCAAACAATGCAGAAATCTTACAAATAGTCTCTCGATTATCGTCGCATGCTCACATCTCGTATACTCATATCTCTGAAAAAAATATTCGGGATTGATTTAGTAATGGCATGCTCAGTCAAAAAGAAAGCATGTTTCTACATAAGTAGAGAATGTTCAACCGAAAAATCTAAGGTATGAAATGCAACCTATCGACATTCACGGAGCTTCAGATTAATAGGTATGTGCTCAATTTACCATCCCCACACGTTTTTCCCTCTATTATCCTTTAGATTTAATTTTATTCTTTAATTTATTTACTTTGTTATTTTTGCAGTTGATGAAGTTTCTACAAGCACTGGTGAGCACATAGATTCTAACTTAGATTTTTCTTTGTTTTAGTTTTTTTAACTTAGATTTTCTTTTATTTTAGTCTAATATTATACTTATGTGCAATCATTTTCACTGTAGCTGAAAACTTCATAATAGACTCAATAGTTCAGACAAGTTTTGTGAATTGACTTTAAGAAAGTTGATAGATATTTTGAGAAAAAATCCATATTGTAACTTTTTTCAATCGTTAAGTGAAGTTACTAATATAGAATCATGTAGTATTTTACTGAGGTGTAATCCATCTCTCGATCAAAGAATATATAACATGCCAACATCAGAACAAGTGGCTGTGGTTTGGGTTGATGAAGTCCTATCTACAAATATTCAACCTCCGGATTTATTAATTTATGGACATTCAGGTAATGTATATAAAGTTCAATACTATTATGGTTGTTATGATCCACTTCAAAGTCCATTACTTTTTACCGTATGGAGAACCTGGATGACATGATGTATTGAAAAGGTAAACCTCAATGCGAAACAGTCGCTCAAAGTTTAGTAGAGGTGATTAACGTGAATTCAATAGATCAACTTTTGGAAATAGAAGATCATGGTAAATTTTATTAATTGTATTTAATTATAGTAAATTTATTCTTTACTAAATAAATTATTTATCTTGGCTCACTGTTCGTTGTTTTTTTTAAAATTTTTTTGTAGTTTTAAAGGCACGGAAGAAACGAATGACTATATCATGTTGAGAGTATTACTGTTACAAAATTCAAATCAGGCCTGACAATTCTGTTCTTCTCATACTGGCAGACTTTTACAGCAATATGTAGTGGACATGTATGTTAAAATTGAAACTGCAAGATTAGACTTTTTTCGCAATAATCAAAGAACTATAAGAGCTCAATTTTATCAGGGAATTGTAAACAGTGTTCAAAATGGTGAGAATAGTGTTTCTAAAATTGGCAAATCTATAGTTTTGCCTATTGGATTTGTTGGTGGTCCCAGAAATATGACTAAAAGATATACGGATGCAATGTCTTTAGTTCAAAGATATGGAAAGCTTGATGTCTTTTTGACAGTGACATGTAATCAAAATTGGCCTTAATTAAGCCAGATTTGTCAGTACATATTTCATGCCAAAACTTGAAGAACTAAAGACATATTTGATTAAGAAAGAATTGTTAGGTCTTGTACATATTAACATGTGATTGAATTCCAAAAAAGAGGATTACCTCATGCTCACTTCCTTCTGATATTTAAACAAAGTTCTAAGATTAGAAACCGAGACAAGTTGACGAAATTGTCTCATGTGAAATACTAGGCTGAAATAAATACCCTCACTTATATGCTGCTGTTGTCAAACATATGATGCATGGTCCTTGTGGGCATTTGAATCCTAACAATGTTTGCATGGAGAACAATTATGTATGTAAAAAATAAAAACCCAAAAGAATACATTCAACATACGTTGTTAGGTAATGATTCATACCCACTATATAAGCGTCGCAATGATGGAGTAAATGTTAAAGTAAGAGGCTGTTTATTAGACAATAGATAGGTCGTACCATATAATCTTTACATTTTAACTAAATATAATTGCCATATTAATGTAGAGATATGCTCTTCTATTAAACCTGTTAAATATTTATACAAGTATGTATATAAAGGACACGATCGAATTCATTTTACTTTGAATAAAGAAAGAAATGAGTAATTTATTAATGAGATTACAAATTACCAATCAACTAGATGGATATATGCATCTGAATATGTGGAGGATATTTAGTTTTGATTTATTTGATGTCTCCTGCTGTAGTTTTCTGTATAGTTATGTACTAAGGATGCTCAATTAGTTACATAGAGTAACATAGCCGATTTATTAAAAGTTATAAATAAAGACTTTGTTCACCGAACAATGTTAACATAATTTTTAAAAATGAATATATCAAATAAAAAAGCAAGGACTTTACTGTACAAAGAATTTCCTACACATTTTGTGTGGAATGCATCCATGAGAATTTGGACTTCTCGAAAATAGAAAAATGTTATTGGTAGAATAGTCAATACTAATCCATCTGTGGGTGAGAGATATTTTTTGCGAGTGTTACTAAATCATAAAAAAGGGCCAAAATCTTTTGAAGATTTGAGAACAATTAATGGTGTTCTTTCGACTACTTATCGTGAAACAACACTTTTCCATTGTCTTCTTAGTGAAAATAATTATTTTGAAATGTGTTTAACTGAAGCGATTACTTGTCAAATGCCCATACTATGCACCGACTCTTTGTCAATAACTTTGTGGGACAAATATAAACATTTTATCATAGAAGATTATTTACATAAAGGTCTAATGCAACATGATGCTGATTGCATTGTATAAATTCTTTGTTAGAGAATGTTGGTAAAAGTATAAGGGATTATTGCTTAGTAGATTTTGATTTTACTGTCAACGATGATGATATGTTTGAAATTATGATTGTTGAAGAAACTACAAATATTAATGTTGGGTTACATTCATTGTACTAAGAATTTAAATAAAGAGCAAAGTGCTTATGATATTATTCTCAGTCGTGTTTTAAATGGTACGAATGGAATGTTTTTTATTGATGGTCCAGGTGGTACCTGGAAAACATATTTATACAAAGCAATACTTGCTGCTGTGCAATCTCGAAATCTACTTGCATTAGAAACTACTTCATCTGGTATGGCTGTATCTTTATTACCAGCTGGTCGAACGGACATTCACGATTCAAAATTTCGTTCGAATTAAGTTCAGATATGCAATGTTCTTTAAGTAAACAGTCTGCACTTGGTAAACTTTTATCAATCACTAAGTTAATTGTATGGGATGAAGCACCAATGGTTCATAAATGTGCTTTTGAAGTTTTAGATAAATTGTTAAGAGACATTACTGAATGTCAATTACCATTTGGTGGAAAAGTCATCGTGTGTGGATGCGATTTTCGTCAAATTTTACCGATTGTACAAAGAGGAACAAAAGATGATATAATGAAGGCAAGTATAGTTTTTTTCACATTTATGGTATTCTTTACACAACTACCATTAGTTCAAAATATGAGAGCTAAATTAGATCCTTTCTTCTGTAAATATTTATTAAACATTGGAAATGGAATTGAGGAAGAACATTCATGCCACATGATTAAGTTTCCTGAGGATATCATTATCAATTTCGAAGACGAATTAAAATCATTACGAGAATTAATTAACATTGTGTTTCCCAATTTTCAAACATATCACCAAATATGAATAGAATTATTTTAACCCTAAAAAATGAATACGTAGATATTTAAATAATATGTTACTTAAAGACATTCTAGGAGAGAAATTTACATATTTTAGTTTTGATGAAGTTATTGTTAAAAGTGAAGGATTCATTCATGAAGATTTTTTAAACAGTCTAACTCCGAATGGTATCCCTCCATATGAACTCGTGCTGAAAAAAACTGTTTATTATGTTGCTTAAAAATATTAATCCTTCTGAAGGTTTATGCAACGGGACTAGACTTATTTGTCGTGACTTTTAACAAAATGTAATTTTAGTTGAAATTAAAACCAGATAATTTCATGGAAAACAAGTGTTCTTACTTAGGATTCCATTCATTCCACTTGAAAGCGATAAACAATCAAGGTCAAGGTCAAGGTCAAGGTCAAACTCTAGATTTTGTTGGTTTATAGAACTCAGTTTCTAGTGCGCCCTTGTTTTGCTATGACTATTAACAAAACTCAAGGTCAAACTCTAGATTTTATTGGTTTATATATCTTCCTGAACCTGTATTCTCACATGGTTAGTTATATGTAGCATTATCGAGGGCTAGAACAAGAGGAAATATTAAAGTTTGATTAAACCTTGTTTGAACCATAAATTATCTACCTGTTGCACAAAAAATATCGTTTATCATGAAATCTTGGATTTAATACATAGCAATTAACATTTAAGCCATGCTTATACCACTTTGATTCAAGAAATATAAATATTCTTATGGCTAGAACAAGAGGAAATATTAAAGCATATTTAATTCATAGAACAATGTTATATGCCATATTCCTTACGATTGCAATTCATTATTTGACTTTAAGTAATGGCGCTTGTTCTATTTTCATCTTTTTGTTTGCTCAATGATGTATGATAAAGTTCGAATCTTCCTTGTTTTAGATTTTTATGCGAAGTGTGGAGAAATAAACTGTTGAGATCAAAAAGCTGAGCAGAATTCTTGTGCTCGAGTGGCAACCCTACTTTTGGCTATAAATTCTATTTTAGCCTGGTATCCTTGGGGACTTCTAGGTCTGTTTAATGATTCTATAGTAGACTGTTCTGCAACCTTTGTTTGTTCCTCCGAATTTTCAACTCCACCTGAGTTGAACGATTTTCCTCCTCAGTTTTATCGGATCCCCAAGAGGTGAACACGAATCATAGGAAGTCAATCAAATATTATATCTCTACTAACAATCACATATTTTGTCTCAAGATACCACAATTTATACCCCTTCACACCTGATTTATACCCAAGAAAGATGTACTTTCTAAACATAGGCTCCAATTTCCCATTATCCACATGAGCATATGCAGGACACCCAAAGATCTTCAAATCAGAATAACAAAAAGGTTTACTAGACCATACCTCTTATGGTGTCTCTTTATTACTGGCATCTGAGGATGAGCGATTAATTAGAAAACAAGTTGTAGTAGAGTTCTAGATGAAGAAGAAATCTTCAAAAAAAAAAAAAAAAAGAAGAAGAAGAAGAAGAATTAAAAACACCTCCGGGTGCCTAGTCTGGCATTGAGCCCTCTGTTTTGTTTTCCCCTCCCTTTTTTTTTGCTTTTTCAGCTCAAATTTGTTTTCTTTTTCTCAAAGTCATTTTCGAAGCCAAAATCTCAATCCTTGATGAAAATTGTTTATTCATTAATTAGGACTCTCAAAATCCAAACTCCTTCAACTTTTATTTAACCTAACCTAAATTACATGAAATTTGGATCATACCACAACAAATTTCCACCTTGAAACAAGTTCCATCACAAGGAATGTGTCCAAATAAATACCATTCGTCTTCTTTCAAACAAGCCCCAATAGACTAAATCAATAACAATGACCTACTAAATTCAAGCAATCTGCAAACTAGGGAAGTTATTTTGTCATCATATCAACAGGATTATCCTCGGTATCAATCTTCCTCACTACAATATCACTACGAGCAATCACATCACGTACAAAATGATACCTCATATCAATGTGCTTAGTCATCTCGTGAAACATCTGATCCTTAGTCAAGTAAATTACACTCTAACTATCACAGAATACTGAAGGACATCTGCAAGTTTTTCACTGATTTCACCAATCAATCCTCTCATCCACATAGCCTCTTTACATGCTTCTATAATGGCCACGCATTCTACTTATATTGTAGACAAAGCTATTGTATTTTGCAAAGTAACTTTCCATTTGATAACACAGCCTCCAAGGGTAAACACATACCCTGTAAGTGATCTCCTCTGATCAAGATCCCTTGCATAATCTGAATCTACATAACCAATGACACCATCTGAATTTCTACCAAGATGCAAACAAGCATTAGAAGAGCCTCTCAAGTATCTAAAGATCCACTGCACTGCTTTCCAATGTTCCTTGCCAGGATTTGCCATGTATCTGCTAACTGCACTAACCGCATATGCCAAATCAGGTCTTGTACAAACCACAATATACATCAGCTAACCAACTGCACTGGAATAAAGAACATGAGACATGTAATCATTGGTCTTCATTTAACTAGAACACAAGTTAGATGATAATTTGAAGTGGGCAGCCAAGGAAGTACTGACAGCATTCGCATTTATCATATTGAATCTTTTAACCACATTCTCACAGTACCCTTTCTAATTCAAATACAATTTGCCAATCTTTCTATCTCTCAAGGTTTTCATCCAAGAATCTTCTTTGTTACACCCAAACCCTTCATATCAAACTCCTTCCTGAGTAGAAACTTCACTTTTCTGACATCTGCTTTATCTTTGGCTGCTAAGAGCATATCATCAATATATAATAACAAATATGTAGTATGTTCCATTATCTTCCTTTTTGAAGTATACACAACTGTTATAATTACATCTGAAAAAATTATGAGTAGTCATGAATGAATCAAACATTTTATACAACTACCTCGGTGACTGCTTTAGTCCATACAAGGACTTCTTCAACAAGCACATATAGTCTTCATTTCCAGAGACTATGAACCCCTCTGGGTGTTGCATGTAGATTCTCTCCTCAATTTCTCCATGTAAAAATATTGTCTTGACATCCATCTGCTCAAACTCCAAGTTATTCTTAGCCACCACTCCAAGTAAAGCCCCGGATAGAACTATCCTTCACAACTAGTGAGAACACATCTATAAAGTCAACAACTGAAATCTGAATGTAGCCATTTGCCACGATCTAGTCTTGTATCCAGCATCTTCAATCCCTGATGTGCCTTCCTTTCTTTTGAACACCCATTCACAACGAACCACCATTTTACATTTAGGTAATTTCACCAATAATCATCCATCTGGTAGAATCATTGCAACTGACTACCCTCTAAATATTAGCGGGCTCCTTAGTGGATTCAATATCTCAGCCACACTCAATGCATAAGCTACCAAATCTGCTTCCCCATACTTCTGTAGATGTCTAATTTGTTTGCAAGGTCTATCCTTAGCTATAGAATATTGTGGTGCTGGTGGTGTAGACAAATTAGGCAAGATATTACTGTCCGTCAACCCTGAATTGGACTGATCTATAGTAGACTGTTCTGTAACATTTGTTTGTTCCTCTGAACCAATTTTGAACTCCACCTGAGTTCAATGATTTTGCTCCTCAGTTTTATCAGAATCCACAAGATGTGAACACGAATCATAGGAAGTCAATCAAATATTACATCTCTACTAACAATCACATATTTTGTCTCAAGATACCACAATTTATACCCCTTCACATATGATTTATACCCAAGAAAGATGTATTTTCTAAACATAGGCTCCAATTTCCCTTTATCCACATGAGCATAAGCAGGACTCCCAAAGATCTTCAAATCAGAATAACAAGAAGGTTTACTAGACCATACCTCTTCTAGTGTCTTTTTATTAATGACAACTGAGGGCGAGCGATTAATTAGAAAACAAGTAGTAGTAACATCTCCAATTACTGTGGAACTATGCAAAATGTACAACTGTGTAGAGCTTTTTTGTCCTTTCATGACAACAAGAGCCCCTCGGCTTAACTTCAAAACTCCACCTTCGCCAGTG
Source organism: Fraxinus cuspidata (assembly GCA_903798385.1). NCBI lineage: Eukaryota > Viridiplantae > Streptophyta > Magnoliopsida > Lamiales > Oleaceae > Fraxinus > Fraxinus cuspidata. The sequence goes on along the minus strand of CAIGRP010104977.1, from coordinate 1,391 downwards.
TATCTATAACCCTTCGAGCCAAGTGCACTCAAAGATATGAAATTTTGCTTCAGTTCTGGAACACGGCTTACATCGGTAAGTGTACTGATAGCCCCGTCAAACATTCTGATTCTGACTGTACCGACTCCAACAATTTCGCATGGCGCGTTGTTTTCCATAATCACTGCATCAAGATGATTCATCTTCTCCTTAGATAGTAAAGCATCATAGACCTCTTCTACGACGAGAGTGTCCCAACTATAGAGAAAAGCATCTCTAAAAGTCATATATGATGGTGGCAGAGAACACAACAACATCAACACCAAGTCCTCCTCATCATACTTAACTTCCAATGTCTCCAAATCGGCCACGATTTCTTTGAACATAATTAAGTGATCATCTAATGACGCACTTTCAGACATCTGAGGAGAATACAAGCGTTGTTTCAATTGTAGTTTGCTGGTCAAACTCTTTGTCATGCAAACTTGTTCCAACTTCAATCACAATTCTGAAGAATTTGATTTGAAAGATGTAGATGAATTTGAGATAGGGCTTTTCAATCCTTACGCTACTTTTCATCCTACGTCCAAGTAGCAGACATCCTATTAAAGCTAAGCAAGGCTTCCTCCAAATCCATCTGCGCTAGAACCGCTCACATCTTCACTTTCCCATAAGGTAAATCTCATGTTTCTATCCAACAGCGGGATATATTTAATTGTCACCATGCTGAACAATTAACCTCACTTTTATACCACTTGTTATGAATTCTGGATCGCAAGATAATGATGATAATAAAATAAACCCAAACTCCTTAGATTTCTTTTATTCAACCAAACTCAAATTACATGGAATTTAGATCATACCACAACATGTGGAGAATTGAGTCATTGCCACACCCATAAAGAAATTCGAATACACAAAGTAATTGAGGAAAATAAGGATTTAGAAAACTAACAAATTGCAAGGGAATAATGAAAATAACAAAACAAAGGTTTATAATGCTTGAACTGCCTCCTAAGAAGCGCATAATTATAATGCTTGACTATTGCTCTTCTTCTAGGTTAGATCAAGAAGCATGATGATCTTCTTGCTGTCAAATCCACCACTTAAATAAGGCTTCAAACGTTGTCCATTTCCTTTAAATGTCCCATTTCTCATCATGAGTGACTTCTACTACAAATGGGCTTGAACATCGTGATTTGAGCTTTCCTGGAAAGAGGTGAGCTTTCCTGCAAATGTGTATATCTTGCCAAGCCTTCTTTTGCTCCTTGTAAATCTTTGCATTATTATAAGCTTCGTTACGAAACTCGTCCATCTCATTAATTTGCAAACAACGCTTTTCACCAACCCCTTGAAGATCCATGTCCTCGACAACCTGGTGGTTCTTTGGTCTCCGCTTTTGGGGGCGGGAG
>CAIGRP010104975.1:0-11446 GCA_903798385.1 Fraxinus cuspidata | reverse complement strand
AACGCCGTTGCCGGGGATCGAACCCGGGTCACCCGCGTGACAGGCGGGAATACTTACCACTATACTACAACGACTTCTTGAAGTTCATTTTCAAATAGTACATTTATATTCAATATGAGTATAGTTTGTGGACAGCAGCCATGATAAAGGAAAAAGTTTGCAGGCTCCCATCTTTTTCATTTATGATTGCATTATTAGATGAAAATAATTGGAATCCCTTTCCTCAGTATTGTTTATTCTGTTGAACTCGAACCCTTCTTTGTTCGTTAGGTTGTGAATAGTGCACACTCCAAAATGAGCTCAAGTAGGAAGGACTAATTCATTTGTCGAGGCAAGGATCTAAGACTTAACGCCATTTTTTTTTTACTCAAGACAGAGTCAGTTCAATAGCTGCAACCTCAAAAACGGGATTGTGTATTGGGAATACATAGATAGCACTCAGCTGATGACCATATTGATACATGAATTAAATATGTAGCCTTCGAAATTTAAAAAAAAGAATGAAGATACATTAAGGAATGAAAATGGTCTAATTTGTTCATTCTTCCCCAACTGATTGGTGTATCTGTGAACTACCAGCCTCTTTAAACCTGCAATATTCAACTGAAGGAGATGTCGATGTTTCCCGAGTTGTACTCGAAAAGGAATCTGATCTTCCAAGGTTGCTCAATTCCTTCCCTTTTGAATCAATGCTCAGATAATCTGTCAAAACCTTTTTGACACCAAACCCGCGAAGGGAAAGCTTGTTGCTTTCAATGTATGGGGACCTATCTCCATTTGCAGGACTTATGTGCTGTGCAGGTGAGAAGTTCGGTGTTGCAAAAGCTGTTTTGTACGGCGTGCTGGACAGGACTGGGAGTCGAATGCCAACACTCTTATGAGCGATCATCCCGATGTTTGAGACTGGTAAGAGCTTATCTGAATGTTTAGTCAAGTCGTCCACGTAGAGTAGGTGATCTATACGTGACACAATATTGAATGCTAGGCTCTCCAGAACTCTTGAGTAGCTCTCTAAAATGGATTTGCCGACATCCTAAAGGATGACATGTATTAATAATGGTAGATGGCTTAACTTAAAATAAGAGGCGTTTAAAGAAAGAAATCCACCAAATAATGAGACGAGGCTTCAGGTTTTAAGTAAAACCTTATTATATTGGATTTTGCTCATATCCAGAGAGGTCTGAGGGAGACCAGGAAATCGTTGCTTCAAGCATAGAAGCAGGCTTTCAGCTCTGCCTGCAAGCAATTCTCTCTTATCTGCATCAATCACAAAATCCTTGACCATTCCCCACGATGACTTTGAATTGGATCGTTGTGCCCTTTGTAATGGTTTTGAGTTTGATCTTCTGTGCCACACATGGATTGAGGCCTCGACCCTGTTTGCTATTTCTTGAGCATGATGCTCAGAAGACAAATCAAGGCAGTCTAGCAAACATTCTGGTGAAAACTGATCTGAATTGATGTAGCGATAAATGAGATCCCCCAAACTAGCTTTTCCATTCTGCCACCATAAAAACCACCACAAGATGGAGAATGAGTAAATAACCTGCTCTTTTGAGCACATAACAATAGATTTTCATGTTTCTGATCAGTGCTTAAATCTAAATCAATCTTGTTAAAAAGTTATTTTTGCCAAACATGGTTTTTATAGTTATCATATTTTACTAATAAAACTTAACTTTGTAGATAAGTAACTCTTAGGCAGCCAAACATGCTCTGAGTGCCTCAATACCTTAGGAAGAGCTTCCAGATATGCATCGGGAATATCCATTTCAGCTAAAGCAGAAGTGTTGATAGCCAATGCAGCTTTAAGGATTTGGTTTGTGCAATCACGACTGTGCTGTAACCTCTTTCTTGCTTCTTCACTGAGGCCACCAGTTGGGACACGAGGAACTGGAAGCCACCATTTTTCCTCTTGATGGGGAAGTGGCATGCGGAAAGAGGACGCTCCATCAGCTTCTGGGGCTGAAATACCATGGTCGACATACCAGAACTCTGAATTTTCGAAGCTGTCTAATATTTCCTATAAAACAATGCTGAAATTTAGAATAAATGTTATATTGTACAGGTAATCAATCAAGAAGAAAAGACAAGCATCTTACAAGTAGCATATTGTCTAATTTCCGTAAAGCTGGCAGATTAATGTATAGATCTGACCGGGGTCGGGAAGTCATGATCTGAATCAAAGCATTGACAAAAACATGTTACAAATTCCTAACACTAACAAAAACAAAGCTATCTTTTTCATTAGCCATATAAACCAAAAAGATATTGAATTTAATTGTTCCAAGTTTATTAAGATACCTCAAGCTTGCTTCCATCTGGAAATGTCTGCCAAGAAGGTCTCAATTCAACAACATGATCGCTGACACAAAGAAGCCACTCCATTTCCCTTCTCCACATCAGTTTCTTCTCAGTTGGTAAAGGTTCCAATCTCCAAATTTGCCCAAAAAGAGTAGCTAATAAAACCAATAAAGCACATGTTGCACACACTGATCATAATAGAATTCATTCCAATCTCAAATTAAGCAAACTTGTCAACTAATCGATATTAATTTAGTGTTTAAGTAACATACCACAAAGATTAGTAATAGCATTTGATATAGCCAGAGCAGTACAAACCCCATTTCCACAACCAGACATGTCTTCCCCAAGCAGTAATTTTGAAAATCTTTCTTTCATCATCTCAACTTCTACACAAGACGAAAATTCAAGGAATTATATTAATCAATAGAAATATATGATCATATAAGACACAAGCAAACACGTTACTAATATAAATAACAAAAGAAAGATATATGAATAATTAGTACCTGATATAGATGATCCTTGCTTCTCTAATTTTCTGTTATCCAAATGGGGTTTCTCAACCTCTTCAGAAACATCAGACTTGACACAATGTGGCCTCTCGTTCTTCTGCATTAACCAACCCATTGAAGGGGGTGAAGAAGAATCCTCAGAACTACTGTTCTCATCATTCCTAGTAATTTCAGAAGCCAGAAAATCAGAACTTGAACTACTCTCTCTAATCTCCTCTTCATTCAGATCCAAAAAGGCACCAATTTTACTCCTATTCTCACTAAACCCAACATTTCCCTCTTCTACTATTTCACTATGCATTACCAAACCCTCCATTGCAGCCTCAAAATAACTGGGAGAAGCACAATACACAGAGTTATTCACTACCATTCCATCAAAATGGAACCTTTTACTGGAAAACCCATTTGCAACTTTGGCTCTATTTTTCAAGATTCTAACAGATTTTGAAGCCCAAAACGACAATGTAGAAATTGGGTCCGAATTTCTTGAACCTGTAGTCTGCTTCAGAAGTGAAAAAGGCTTGAGCTTTGGCCGGTGCTGTACAGTGGCCTCTCTTTCTTCTTGGTTTGAAAGAGTTCTATCCATAAGGAATTACCTTCAATTTCTACCTCAACCATGTCTGGTTCTAAAAGTAAAAACAAAAGGCAAGAAATGTGGTTTGGATTTGTGGAAATGGCAATAATTATTCAAGACTAGTTGCTCAAGCACTGAAGAAAGATGAATGATGGGCGTGGTAAATGCAATAAAGAGGTTTGTATCACAATGATATGTAGACAAAGAAAGGGGGTGAGGCTCCTCCCTGCTGGGCTTTGCTTAAACCAGGCGCTTTCAATATGTTTGCCTTTGCTTAAACAAGGGCTCTCGCATAATTATTACACGCTAAAGGATTTGATTAAAATAAGAAGATAGTTGTAATTGCAAAAGCTTTATAATATGAGTTGTCTTCATGAGTGTTGGGAGGACGGGTCAATGGAGTCTTCTAAGGGATGAATTTACTTGTTTGAAATATATATATATAGATATATATATGGATTTTAGCATAACAACAACTTATTTTGTGCAACATTTATACAAGGACGATATTTTAAGAAGCAATGCCAATCGTAAAAGTTCATATAGTCAATCTTAAATTTTACTAAAATGAAATCTTTGTCAAATGATTTATACTAAAAAATGAAAATTAACTTTAGCGGCCTATGTTTTGTTGATGAGCCTAAACTGAAAATGTAAATATGAGGTCAAGATAATGTGCAGAGAATATATGTGTGTGACAATTTATGTCCACTGGCTCCTCAGCGGCCAATGCCAATGCCACAGTTGAATGACAAAAGGGACGGCAAAAAACCCGATATCCACGGGAACGGGAGCGGGGAATTTTGCCCCAGGCGGGTTCGGGGACGGGACGGGACGGGACGGGTAACTGGTGCCCTACCCCGTTTAATTTATTTTTATTTTTAGAATTCAATACGGTAAATGAGAAATCTCACGAAATTTTATTACTTCTAATAGAAAATGACAACTAAAATGTCTCAATCTATGAATGAAGGCAATAAAATAAATTATCAAAAACTTAAAAAAAAATTAAACGGGATAATAAAGGGGCAAGTGTATCGCCTTGCCCTGCCCGCCCCATCTTAAATGGGTTACGGGGCGAGGATGAGATGGTGAATTGCTCGGCGGGGGCAGGGGAGGTTGTCTCTACCCGTCCCGTTACCATTCCTAAATGACAATGTGGACAACCCAAGGGATATAAGTATCCTAACAGATAATAAAATAAGGTAGTCTCAACAGAAAATATTTAAAAAAGCAAAAAAAAAAAGCACTCTAAATTTTTTTTTGAACAGTAGTTATATAATAATGTGGACATATGAGACATTATTCATATTTACACAAACATGTAATGAAATTTTTATGACTTTATAACCACTTTTCACGTTTTTAACCTTCTATATGGAGAAGGAAGGACACTACTGAGAGGTTGTGAGGGTCAGACGAGGTGTGGGTATTTTGGTAATCTATTTCGAAGTTTGGATAATAATATGTGCGGAGTGTCTTAAATTAAATACATATGTGATAATTTAGAGAACATAGGATTTTATAAATTGTGTTTATCCTTACTTTAATCTCTCACGAACGATTTATGTTTGGTACACATTAAAATTCTCATTCTCATTCTTTTACTTATTTTCTACCACACATTCTTTAATAAAATAATATTTTCCATCACATCAATAAATTTTCCTTATTTTTCAACCACAAATTCTCCATCAGTCCACTATTTCAAAATACATTCCTTCAAAATAATGTGGCTCGAGGAATAGTTGCATATTGAATTGAATAAAATTAAAGTAAGTGTTGCAAGTAAGGGAAAAAGAAAAAAGTAACTTAACCACCCACCAAACCTTTGGGGCCTTCACCTCAGACTTTTCTCTACTCTACCAAAGAATTGTAAAAACTGATAAATGCAAATGGACCATGAATGATTTTAAAAGAAACATGATGGCAGGCTTAAAATTATCATCTAAGTGATTTTTACTTGGACCACTTTGTTGGTTAAGATTTCATGATAATCAAATGAAATTTCTTGCATTTAATTCCAACTGCAAATTGTATTTGCTAACTTTCCTTTTAAGGTTTTTATTTAGTCCTTACCAATTACTCATCTTGGTCATAATGCCGGTTGTTCCACCTCAACAAATACAATATTGACAATTATCTACCAACAACTTGTACATATTGCCCATATTTGAGCCTGAATTTCATTTTTCATTTTTTTATCGTACATTTCATCGGACTCATAAAATTTATCAACTTTTCGACAATATATTTTTAAAATTTTATCAAAATCGATTAAAAAATTGATTTTTAGCTATACCGATCAGGAGCATTATATTGTTCAATTATCGATCAATTTGTAACAAGTTTCTTGAATTGTTTCCCCTCCTCTTTTTTTGTGTGTGTGTGTTCCTTTTAACCCAATGAAGCTTGATGTCATTTGTTGATTTGTTAAACATGGACAAAGAATATTAGCACTCAAACGTAGAATAAATTTCGATTTCTATTACTCTAAATAATAAGTATACGATGATATTCGAACTCAAAACTTTTTATATGCTATAGCAAGAGAAATTTATTTTTAGTTTTATGTTTCATGTATTTGAATAGAAACATGACAGAGGGAAGGAGGAACTTGGTTTCAAAAATCAAAACCGTTGCTAAAGTTAATGACACTTTTACTTGGAGGGACGTATATACAAAGTTCATGGACAAATTTAAGAGTATATTCCAAAGAGACTAACAAGGAACCTTTATTGGGCATCCCATGGTGGCTTCCCGATGCAGTTTCAAATATTTGGGCTAAGCTTAAAAGATTCATTTCTAATTAATTTTAAATAAGTTACTTCTTATTATAATTTGTAATTCGTGTAATTTTATTAAATTTACTACTTTAAAAGAATTTGAATATGGTGAAAAACATTTTGAAACGAATAAAATAAATAGAAAGAGAAGTCCAAATCTTTAATGGGAGAATTGGAAACTCGATTATTTTAAGTTTTTTTTTTTTTTCTCTTCCGTTGACTATTGTCCTATGCAATGACAGCAAGCCCATAGATTGTTTATCCATCGAGAAAACAAAACTTTCGAAAGTATTCTTTATTTTTTGAATGTTTGATTGGTAACTGTAATTTTTAAAATTGTTTTTAACTTATTTTTCGATCATATAATTTATTGTAATACTTCTCGATTTCATCTAACATGATCGACAAGCCACTCTTTAGAATAACATGATTTTTTTCTATGTATTTCACTTTAGGTAAACTTAACACGTATCAATTTATGATTTACTTTGCTTAGAAATTTATCGACTATGATTGTTAGTGCGTGTAACATGTACCTAATAACCACATTGTATTAATTAGAAGCATGGCTAAAGCTTAAGATAAGAAATCAGGAAAATATTGATTCATAATTAACAATTAATTTAATTACGCATTTTATGAAACCCACATTTTATCAATTAAATTCTTTAGCCCTTGTTTGATAAAGATTAAAATTTAGATTTTAATCTAAATTAAAGTCAACAAATAATTTTCATTACATATTTCATAAAATTCACAATTTTGCAACAACACATTTCATCAACTTTTATCGTAATCAGATTTTGACCACCACCAAACATGAGCTTAATATAAAATTCACTCTATGACATTACTATTCCTTAAATGGCGCCATTTAAGTAGTATATGCATTTTGACATACTAAAAAGGCCGGCCTAGTCAGCTATATGGGCTTCTAATAGTGAGCCTTGGATTGGATCTGTATTTCAACAATTAGGCCTCTCCTTGTCAGTTTTGAAACGGGTCTCGCTCGATTATATCTCAATCCGCTCGTAAAATTATGTAAATGGTAATTATATTCACACCACAATTTTTCGTTAACTTGAATGTTCTTAGCCTTTTCTCATTTTTGTGTATATGTCTCCAAGTTTTTTCATCAAGCTTCTATTGATTTGTAGACCACATAGACTAATTTGTATTTTATATTTTTAGATAACTGAAATAAACACTAAGTCCATATTTGATTGACCATTATTTTCCATGAAAAATGGAAAACAAATTCCAACTTCCACTTTTGCCTTATTTGATACATTTTTTTTCCATGGAATTCATTTTCTTGGTTTGGCTCACATTTTCCCTGGTTTTGTGGAAAATCGAAATTGATTTTCCAGCTCATTTTTTTTTTTTTTACAATTGGAAAAAATTATAGACACAATGGTAAAAAAATTTATCAATTTTATTGACAATTTTCATGCAAAACAAAGTCAAATGAATGGTATTCGATATTTTAATTTAATTTTATTTTGTTGACAATTGGAACAAATTCTAGATCCAGTGGTAAAAAAAATTATGACTTTAATGGACAATTAATTATCACTTTAATTGACAATTTTCATAAAAAAAAACGAAGTCAAACGGATACCAAACTTTCAACATTTTCCATGAAAAATTATACCAATCAAATACAATTAATTACAATTCACAGTAAAACAAATTTTAGGCAACTCAATTCCTTATAATTCATTTTCTTTCCACCAAAATTTCACATTTGCAATCAAACGGACCCTAATACAAAAATTTGAAAAGTATTAACCTCTCATTTCAATGCACACTATTAGAGTCTTTGGACACAAATCGTCGTTAGAGACAAAATGTATTAGTTAAAATTTTTAGTTAACGGTGTAAGGGAAATTCTTAGATAAAGGACGATCGCTAGTTAATTGTGCTATTTAATGGTAATGTAATTAGTCAATCAATCAGCGATTATAAAGGTTTTGTTGAACATTCTTACTCCATAATGGTCGGAGTAAAATTAATGTCGGGGCCCACCAATTTATAAATATATCTTAATTAAGTACATTTTTAATAAATACACCGTAACAATTTTAAAAATACTTTCCGAATCCAATTAAAAAAAATAGAAAAAGAAAAATAAAACAATCTAGTTGGTACACCACTCCCCCCCCACGAAACATCGTCCATTGACGCAGATTAAAATTTAATAAAATTTCAAATTAAAGTCAACAATTAATTTTAATTACACATATTTTATCCACATATTTCATAATTTTCTATCAAATTTATCAAAAACCCAATTTTAATCTACACCAAATATGACCATATATTCGTTATCTCTTACTAAATTTTTATTCAAAATTCCAATGGCCATGCAATCCATTTCTTTGAAGAAATTCTCATTGATGCTTTTGCAAAAAGACATTTGTGGCATACATAAGAATGAAATAGAGAAATAATGAGTGCAGTAATTATTTATGGCATTTTACTTGTAACCATATTATTAAAAAAAAATTAAAGCATGGTGAAAAAAATATAAAATTACCCAAAAACAACATATTCAGAAATACATCTCTGAATAAATAACTAAAACATGTAACCAGAAACAATTCATCTAATAAAATATCTCATCCATACATCACAACCTCCAATTTATTTCTCATTTGATTTCCTAACACAATAGGAAAAGAAACCAGAACTCAAAATTACAAAAAGAAATCTCAGTGCTTGTGAAAATCTGGATCCTTTACTATGGTAACAGGGCAAGCTGCATTTGTTATCACATAGTTGGTCACGCTCCCCAAGATTATCCTGTACAGTAACATAACGCCAAAAATTAATCAAGGGAGTCGTGCTATTCGTACATAGAATAATCGACATACAGGTACAGGTTAGCCGACACTCATGAAGAGGACCCACTTTTTTTTCGAATTTTTTAATCACGCGGGACTCGTTGTCAAATTCGTTGTCATCCATTTTGAGTACAAATGGAAAAACCCGACTTAGTATTAGCCTGTTTGTTTTGGATTAAAATTTGATTTTAATTTAAGTCAATGTCAAACAATCAATATTAACCACATTTTTCATAGTCACACAACTTTTCAACCAAACATTTCAAAAACTTCTATTATAATCTACTAAAAATCTAATTTAATCCACACCGAAAAAAAAAAAAAACATCTAGATTTTAGAATTAACTCTGCTAATCTTGATTTGATTTGATTACCTTTGGAGGGTGCTAAGGCCTCTGCTGCCCATCACCAAAGAATCCAACTTCAAATCTTCAATGGCGTCACAGAGCTTCTCTCTGGCGTCTCCCCAGTAAAGCTTGGTCACGAAGCTTATCTATAAATCAATCAATTTCTCATTCGTTATTACTAACACAAACAACCAAATCGTTTGGATCTTGATTTTGAATTCGAAACAAGTTTATGTTCATGTTCAAGTGAAGCTCCAAAGAAATAAGTTACCTCCTTTTGTCTAGCAGCAGTGTCGAGCATATCCAGAACTTCAATATCAGTCTGGATATCATACTTCTTCATGATTTCAGGCACACGAAACTCCACTAAGGGAATAAGAGCTGTAAATAAACCCCACAGAAACAAGAGCAAAATCCCAGATGAATAGAATCGTTTGAACAGAAAATATCCCAGAAATTAAATTAATAGAAAAGAGTAACATACGTGAACCAGATTTGGACCATAATTGATTGCTGGACACATGGGATTTGATGTGAATGATGTAAAAGGTGTCGCCTTTATCAGCCAGATTGTCAATAGCCCATTGCAACGCCATTTTGCTGCTCTTTGAGAAGTCCATCGCAACCCCGATTTTCCTGTCTTTGCACATTTTTTGTTTCGTTTAATTTCTGGAGTTTGTTCTTCAGAGGAGATATATAAGTTATTGCGTGTGGGCATTGAAAGTGAAAAAGATCAGATGCTTGCACGGGAAGATGGCATCTCTCTCTTTATAGCGTAGAATTGAGGCTTTGGCGTGTGTATTTGACGATTATGCCCTTTTATTGTTGGGATGGCATGTTTGGTTCCATTATAATTATAATTCGTCTCTCTTTCGAATTATAAGTTACATATTTTTCAATAAAATAATATTATACGTAATCTCATAATTTCCCTTTTTTTAACAACACGTTTTTCAAAAAAACACTATTCAAACCATTAAAATTTCAAATCATGGGAGCCAAACGGGGGCTTATTTAGTTCTGTTAAAATTTAGGGCATGTTCTATTCGTCGTTTTCAAGCCGTTTTCTGTTTTTTATTTTCCTAAATAGTGAAAACGTGTTTTCTTTCATATTTTCGAAAACGTATTTTTGAAAAACAAATTCAAAATTTACAAAGAAAACTCAAAACGACAAATTAGATGTTTTCAGTTAAAATTTGGATTTTGAGATTTTTTTTTATTTTTAAAAACAATTGTAAAAAGAACACGTTTTCAACAATCTCAAATGGACACTCAAAACACAAAATTCAAAACTAAAAACACAAAATTGAAATACGAAGAGAACAACCCCGCTTTTGTAGAAATGATCTGTACTTGTGAATCTTATAAATTATATATTCAAAATTAATGTTTAATTTTTATCTCAAAGAACTCACAAAATAAAGCTCATATTTGGTGTAACTAAAAATTAAAATTTTAGTATATTTTGATTAAAGATGATGAAATGTGCTATTGAAAAATTGATAAAATTTGTAAAGTTTATAAAATTTATGGTTAAAATTAATTTTTAGTTACACCAAACACGGACTACCACAATTGATCTCCTGGGCTGGTAATTAATTTATGAAATTGGGCCACGTGCCATTTATCAATCATCATTCCCATGGGCCATGTGGCGGACAAAGGGTGATATGTGCCAGACTTATTTGTGGAAAATTATGGCCCGCTTGAGGCACGCGTGAGTTGTGAAATCAAGAAACTTTTCAATTTTTTGTTTGGTGTGTAAACAGAGCATGTTCACGTGATAGACCAAGCGAATCGAGAAACTCTTTCCTTATCCATATAACATTTTATTAATAATTAATTGTTAAACCTGCATAATGTGCCTAACTTGTAACTAGGTGTCATGGCCAAACAGACTTAAAATATTAAGCCCTTGTTTGGTACACATTAAAATTCTCATTCTCATTATTCTACTTATTTTCAATCACACATTCTTCAATAAAATAATATTTTCCATCACATCAATAACTTTTCCTTCTTTTTCAACCACACATTCTCAATCAATCTACTATTCCAGAATACATTCTTCCAA
>CAIGRP010104967.1:0-12516 GCA_903798385.1 Fraxinus cuspidata | reverse complement strand
ACCCATTTGGAGACATAATCAACTGTAACTAGGATATACTTATTTGAGAACGATAGACAAAATGACCCCATATAGTCAATTCCCTACGCATCGAAAAGCTCCACCTCTAGAATGCTATTCAGATGCATCTTGTTCCTTTTAGAGATATTTTCCATGCGCTAGCATCTATCACACATCTTCATAAACTCAAAAGCATCTTCAAAGAGTGAAGGCCAACAGAACCAGATTGTAAAACTTTAGTGCATGTCTTTGATATACCAAAGTGTCATGCATATGCAGATGAGTGATATATCCTTAGAAATGCATCACCAAATAATCTGACTTGTCCCTCACCTGTAGAGAATGGGATCCTTACCAAAATAATATTTCAAGTCGGAGAAGAACTTTTTTCGTCGATTACTTGAATAATCCGGTGGAGCGATTGACTTGGCTAAATAATTTACTATATCAGCATATCAAGGCATCTAGTCTACACTAAATATCATCTCATCTAGGAAAATCTCATTTATCTCCACTGACTCTTTCGGCTCTTCAAGCTCAAGTTGAAATAAGTGGTCAGCTACCTTATTTTTACTTGCCTTCTTATCCCTAATCTCCAGATCAAACTCTTACAAGAGTAATACCCAACAGATTAGTCTCGATTTGACATCCTTCTTTGTCATCAAGTACTTTAAAGAAGCATGATCAATATAAACTATGACCTTTGATCCCACGATACATATCACAATTTATCAAAAGCATAGACCACAGCTAAAAGCTCCTTCTTAGTAGTGGCATAGTTGAGATGTTCATCGTTTAGGGTTTTGCTTGCGTAGTAGATCACATGGAATATTTTATTCTTACGCTATCTCAATACAGTACCCACTGCGTAGTCACTCGCATCATATATCAACTCGAATGGTAAACTCCAATTTAGTGCAATGATCACAGGTGTTGAGATAAGCATCTCTTTTAGAGTACTGAAAGCCTATAAACACTCCTCAAAGAACTCAAAAGGGATATCATTTGCTAGCAATAAAACTTGGCATGTCCAAGAAAACTACGAACACCTTTTACTGATGTTTTGTTTTTTCCACCTTAATCTCGTTTATTGAAATCTGATGTCCCAACACAATGCTTTCATGTACCATAAAGTGACATTTTTCTCAATTCAATAACAAGTTTGTCTCCTTGCATTACTGTAATACTAAACTCAAATGCTCCAAACATTCATCAAAAGAGAATCCAAATACCAAGAAGTCATCCATGAAAACTTCTATGAATTTCTCTACGATGTCAAAAAAGATCACCATCATACATCGATGAAAGGTAACTGGAGCATTGTATAAACTGAATAGCATCTTACAGTAAGCAAATATGCCATAAGGACAAGTAAAAATGGAATTCTTCTGATCATCGGGTACTACTGGGATCTGATTATATCCAAAATATCCGTCAAGGAAGCAATAGAGAGAGTGACATGCCAATCTTTCTAACATTTGATCGATAAATGGAAGGGAAAAGTTATCATTCCTAGTAGCAGCGTTGAGTTTGCGATAATCAATGAAAACTCTCCATCATGTAACAGTCCTGGTAGGAATTAATTCGTTCTTTTCATTCTGCGGTACCAAAACACTACTCTTCTTCGACACAACCTGAATTGGGCTGATCCATACATTGTCTGATATTGGGTAGATAATACGTGCATCTAGGAGTTTCAATACCTCTGCTCGGACTACCTTTTTCATATTTGGATTCTGCCTCTGCTGACTATCTACATTTGGTCAAAATCTTCCTCTAAGAAAATCTTATGCATGCATAGTGAGGTGCTAATCCCTTTAATATCTACAATGGACCATCCAATAGCTATTTGTTATCTCTGAGTACCCTAAGTAACCTTTCATCCTCCACCTTACTAACTGAATTTGAAATAATTACTGGAGTGTAGAGGACTCTCCTAAAGAAGCATATAGGAGATGAGAAGGTAATTGGTTGAGTTCCAATTTCGGAAGACATTGAATAGATGGTAGTAGCCTTGTAGGATCCATTCCTAACTCCCCAAAATGGGGTTTATGTGTGTATAGTGGGTTAGTCTCCAGATAACTTGCACATGCGTCAATCTCAAGAGAATCGGTACGGGTAGAATAAGAGTATACAATGCATGCCTCATATGAATCCGACGAGTTATGTAGTAGAAATGTGTCTTCGACCACCTTCTCAATCATATATATCTGAAAGCAACTATCTGACTCTGTAGGTAATTTCATGGCTTTGAAGACATTGAAATAAATATGCTCCTCACCAAGCCTCAAAATCAGTTTACCCCTTCTAAAAATCAATAAGAGCTCTTCATGTAGCTAAGAATGGTAGACCCAATATGATTGGGACATTTTTATCTTCCTCCATGACAAGAATGAGAAAATCTACTAGGAAGGTGAATCTTCCACTTTAATAAATACATTTTCAATTATCTCTTTAGAATGAATAAGTGATTGACAAGCTAGCTGCAGAGTTACTGTGGTTGCTTTAGCCTCTCCCAATCCGAGTTTCCTAAAAGCAGAAAGTGGTATCAAATTAATATTTGCACCTAAATCACATAAAGTTTTATCAAAATAACAATTCCAATGGTGCAAGGTACATTAAAACCCCCTGGCTCTTTTAATTTTGGAGGCAGCTTTTGCTGAATTCTGGCGCTATACCTTAGTCAACATAATCGTTTCATGTTCCTTTTAGCTTGCGTTTGTTGGATAGGATATCCTTTAGGAATTTGGCATAGCCAGGCATTTGAATAGTTGCATCGGCGAATGGAATGTTGATGTGAAGCTTTTTGAAGATCTCAAGAAATTTAGTATACTGCTGATCCAACGTATGTCCTTTCAACATATGGGAAAATAGAATATGAGGCTCGTAAGGATTGATAGGAGCGGTTGCCTTAACCCGTGGTGCATCTGAACTCTCCTTAGCAGTTTTTTTTTGTTTTTTGTTCCACATGTTCCTAATCTGAAAAAGTATTATTTCCTTATTTGCAATCGGGCCCTTGACGTGTATTTTTGGTAATTGCACCTCACTTCTAGTTGTAATTGCTTTGGCGTGTTCCTTGAGGTTGATTTTCATATTGCTAGGAATGTACCTGGTGCTCTTCCATTCATAGAAAGTGTCATCTATCCCACTTGAGTCTTCAGGTTTATAATAGCATCACTCTGATTCTGGAGAGTTATTTCGGTCTTCCTCATGAACTGATTATTAGCTTCCATGTATTAATTTGTTTTCTTCATAAATTTCCCGAACATCCCTTCATACTAAGACTTCTTCTCCTAATATTGAAACTGGCCCTGTAGCCTATTCTGACTCTGATTTTCCCAAGAGAAGTTTAGGTACTTCCTCCAACCTGGATTGTAATTATCTGAATGTAGATTACATTGATGCAAAATCCACTTGTTCCATTCCTTGTGTTAGAATAGTACAATCTTATGTATTATGATCTGCCACACACTCCTCACAACTTGACTTTTTAGCTAGTGCTGCCTTGGCTATATGTGATATGCTTTCCACCTTATGAAATAATAAATCTATTTTTGTAGACAATGTTGAGTAAGCATCCACCTCGTATACGCTCGTCGCTTTATTTTGAAAAACTCGCTTAGAAGACACTTCTGAATCATGTTCTTGAACCTGTTCCAAGGTTAATCAAAAGATTCTGATTCACTTTGATGAAATATAGATATGTCATGCTTCAATTTTGCTATCTTGGCTATTAGGAAGAATTTTGTGCAAAACTTTTAGGCTAGATTATTCCACGTGTTGATACTAGCGATAAGTTGGGAATCCAACCACTCAAGTACTTTATCACGCAAAGTATGTAGGAACAATCTCAGTCTAATAGCGTCATCTGAAATACCTTGATATCGAAAGTATTGACACATCTTCAAGAACCGAGAGACGTGTGTATGTAGATTTTTTTCAAGTCTACCATAAAACTGATGTCATCTGGAATAGATGTATAACGTTGGTCTTCAGTTGGAAATTAGGTTGCCTAAACGAAGAGTAGACAACGCCGGATTGAGTCTGAATGATCTGCGTGGTCATAAAATCCCCAACAAGCATACCTCTCTCATCAACGACTTCTTCTTCTTTAATTTGAACTATCGGATTATTTTGCTTGTTAGCCATGTGTACTTACTGGTTTTGGTTTTTTTGTTGTGCTGCTCTTGCTTCCCTTTGTTTACGATGAAAGGTACAATCGATTTCTTGATCAGCTTGAATCAATTCACCGTCAAGCGACATTCGCATACAAGACCTGAAAGAAAAACAATAATAGCACTCAGATAACTAAAATATAAGGAACTAAATAACTAAAAATGTTCGAATTAGTGTCAAGGTAAATAAAATAAAACCAAAACTCAATTCCCGGCTATGGTGTCAAAAACTTGTTCACGAAAATATCTTCCGAATTTAAATCACTCAAGTGTACAGTTTGTTAACAACTAATAAAGTGGATTTGAGTTCAAATATTGTTCCATGGAGATTGATTTAGTTCAATTTTAACTATCACGACCTTAACCGAAACAAGAATAATGTGATGTGTTTGGTTGTGATAAAATTATAATTAAAATAAGTTTCTCGTACAATTATGAGTGAATTAACTAAACTAAATGCAAATTGTGCGAAATGCAAGTTAATGTGTTTTAATGAATGACAAGCGCACTAGGATCCCGAACTCTCATGTAATAAACATTTTTAACTTTAGTTCTACACTTTGACTATGCGATTGATTTTGACGAATCAATGTTCTTATTTTATTTAACAATCTCTATAATAATGTTAAGATTACTCTAATATATTATCCGACTATATTTTTATGACGGATGCAAACATATAAGAGTGTATGAATTTTTATGAATTCACATAGTGCATGGCAATATTTATATCCCTCATCGGACCTTATGACGATTTACACTATGTTGAACATATTTTCATTCTTTCGAATACATAAAATAAGCTACCAAATTCATACAATTACTTTGCACAATAATCGTAGAGAAAAGATAATCATGTAAATCATTCATAATCTAAAAACGTGTTTTCAATGTCAAATATATAAAACTAAAGATTAAAAATTCATATTACATGATTCATCGTTCTCCTAATACAAATAAATCTAGCCTAACATATTATAGAGAAGGAAACAAAACAAATATTGAAGAATCGACATCACCCAAATAAATCATGAATCGAATCTTTGAGTCCTGGAATCTATCTTCGTGTTTCTTGCCTCATTCTGTGCTCCAAAATTTGTTATAATGCATCTCCCTTTTGTTTATGGACGGCCCTAGGTCTTAAAAAACGTCCACAATATTGTTTCCATAAGAATTTGGTTCAAATGAGGAAACTAGAATTTTTCCAGTGAAAATGTATTACGCTATAGCATAGTTCCATCAATTTCAGCTCCAAAAGACCTTGACCAACTTCATGCGAACGCATGGCTCAAAGAACTATGCTATAGCATAGTTCAAGTAAAAATTCATTCTTCGCGTTTTGGTCTCCAAACTCTGTTTTCTTGTTTTTTTTTTTCTCTTTTCTCACTTCTCCTTCTTCCAATACTTCATTCTTTCACTCAATTGGTCTTCACTTTTTTCACATCTTCGTGTCTTCGTCCGGATCATCTTTTGGTTTGAACTTTGATCCCTAACCTTTGATTTTCTTTCATTTTAGTTATTTTTCACTTGTTTCTCCTAAATTCCACAACGTTCATCAATTTCATCCTACAAAATATAAGTTATATAGAATTAAGTCATATTTCAATACATTTACCAATAATTGTTCATATTTTGTGCCATATATAAGTGTATAAAACATACATATCAGTTGCATCAAGAGGGTTGCGTCAAGTTACATAATCAGAACATCAAAATAATTTTTTTAAAGAAAACAGCACAAAGCTTTTGATAAAGTTATTTTATACGTATATCTACGTTCTTAAAGTTGGAAACTGCCTACAACCTTATTATTTTCTATTGAGCGAACTGGTTTCTTTCATATCAAAGAAGCAAGAAAATAGGTCAATGATAAAACGAATTGTAAATTGCAGATATCTAAGCAATAAAACTATGAAAAACTACGTTCCAAGGAATATCACAATCTAGAGTAGTAAAATATTGTGGTTTCGAGAAGAATTCGATAAAATCCTTACAGCCATTGGATGTTGACAAAATATTAATTACATTAAAATTTACCCAAAATGAGCTGATAATTGTCCGATTCACACCATGCCCATATTAAGAGACAAAAAATTAGCTTACTGTACTAAAAATGATAATATTTTAGCATAGAAACCTGAAAATTACAAATTAAAATATAAATTTGTCCACTGGCGAAATTTCAAATATATTAAACATGTATTTACCTCATTAAGAAAACAATATAAATGATAGACAACAGTATGAGAACAAATTAATTATTTTTATTATTTAAGGAAAAAAATTTAAATTATATTTAAAATATTGACAACAAACATAAATTATTGCCAACCAAGACGAACAGACAATCATAAGATTGTATACATAACAAAAAAAAATAAAAAATAAAATGTTCAGACAAAACCTTGTTTCGTTCATTTCTTCAATTGTGGTTTGTTCAAGAGTATATTTTCTCTCGTGTTCATATAGTAACTAGACATCAGAGAAAGAAGCCCATGTATGGTGTAGCTTAAAATTTAGATAAAAAAAAATTAAAGTTAAGTTAATAATTAATTTTAATGTCACATTTTATAAGATCCATAACTTTTCAACTAAACATTTCAACACCTTTTATTAAAATCTACTAAAAATATGATTTTTAATTACACCAAACAGGATTACTATTGGAGATTGAACAATTAAACGACTATAATGTGGAAAGATAGTAATATATCAAAATTCACAAAAAGGAGGAGAGATCATGATTATTTGTAACCAAAATTCTCGATGAAGTTTGAAAATTTTGTTAAAGATAAAATTCTATTAGAATTTTATCTATACACAAAGACAATTCTTGGAGGAATTGAAAAACACTTCAAATTTCATTGTGCGTGTATAAGTAAATTTTCAACACAAACTATAGCCCAAATAAGAAACTTTTTAGGTGCTTCTAACCCTATGAGAATAAATTTATTACATCATGCTTTCGGAATATTGCTTTTCTACAAATATATGTAAGATTCGGGGCCAAAGTAGTGAACATGATTCACAAAATAAGGTATCTTGTTCAAGAATAATGCTTCTTTAAAAATGTGCGACTCAATTATAGCTAATCATGTACATTGGATAATTAGTACAATTCTTTTGAGCTGTTGGGCATCTATAGCTTTTGTTATTACAAAAATTAGGTGGCCAAATGAGTACACGGCAACTATTATTATTATTATTATTATTATTATTATTATTATTATTATTTATGACTTGGGTATCCAACCCTTGTCCGACTAATCCTGAAGAATGACGGTATTCCACCTGGTTTGCCACTCAAGTAAATCGGATGTGATTAAAACTTATACATACTTGGGTTGGATATTCGGGAAGCGATTCTCTTTCATGTGAGCCCCCAATTTAAGTCATGCGGATGGGACTCTTGGAGGGATGACCGAACGCACCACGACTTTTTCTCCAAATGACATCTGCCTTCCAACATAATTGTTGTCTTCCAACTATCGTGGAGATTCAACCTCAAATACTTCGTTAAAAACTCTCATACTTTACTATTGCACCATGCTCGTGGGGGCACACTGCAACTATTTTTCATTTAGCCTATGTTTGACTTAGTTAAAATTTAATTGTTTAGTGATTTTGATAAAAGCTGATGATATTTGTATTTAAAAAGTTGATAAAAATGAGTTTGGGAAAAAATAAATTTTAAAATATAAAGACCAAACACGGACTTAATAATATACAAAATGTCTTCATGGATTACAATGGGGAGAAATAAAATAATTTGAAAAGTATTTAGTCAGAGATATCTTGAATTTAGCTATGAAATAGCATGTAACATATTCAATTTTGTTACAACAAAACACGATAAAAAGAATGATAACATTTAGTACCCGTGGTGCTAAAGCATCAGTTTAGGTGGTCACATTTGATATGTTCAATTAATTGAATCATATGACATTACATTTAAATTAATCTAACATTTAATGTCATGTAATTGCACCCTAAATTGGTGCTAATAGTATTACTTTTATAAAATAAAATAAAACCTCTTCACTCAATCGATAGTCAGTATATAGGGAAGCTCTATTACATTTCTAATGTATGGATTTGAGGTTCCATCATCAAAGACTTTTCGACAAAGTTCTTTTATCTGTAGGTAAATTAGATACAGTTGAGTCACCAATAAGATAATTATATTCACATCACAGTTTTTATTAGTTACAATATATTTTAATTATAATTTCTAAATCTTTTCTCGTTATAGCATTTATGTCTTAAATTTTATCTACGTATTCTTATCCATAAAATTAATTAATTAGCACATATCGTTTAAAATAACGATTTCCGTCTGGAAAATCCACTAAGAGAGGTAAAATGACTTTTTTTTACCTATTTTACTTATTAAAAAAATAAATGCATTAATGCGATAAATTAGTTGTTTTCCTTAGTATAAAACACTTGAAACGAAACAATTTTACAGAAACTATAATTAAGGACGAGATGTTCTCATTGATGAATGGTTGAAGAAAAAAATTTGGATGGAAATAAATTAGAGACACTAGTGTTATTATATAAAAAAAAATGTTTATGTTTTTAAATAAAATTAAAATTTAATTAAAATAAAATTATGGTGTGAATACAATTAGTCTTCCTAAAATCTTCATGCATAGCCTGAAATTACAATTATGAACTGGTTCTTAGAGGTCACCAAAAGGCAAAACCTATCTAGATTCTTCAAATGGAGCCTAAGAATAAAAACATGCTTTGATTTAAAAGACATGATTTTTAGAAGACACGTTAAAGACAACAAGAATCATGTAGTATTTTATGCAAAACAAAAGAGAGCATATTTAGTACTGAATATTAGACAATATTGTATAGAAGCATAATCAATAAGATTTCACTTTTTCGTTTCTTTTCTTATTAGTCGTATTGTTCAGTCAAAACGTTAAATACGTAAACGAGGACACTAAAAATGTTGATTCAAGTTTCAACTCTTGACAAGGTCTTGAAGATCATATAGATATCTCAACGCCTTTCTTTAACTTAGTTATAAATTACGAAGTGACATATTGTCAACTTTTTTGCAATCAAACACATTGAGATTGGATTAGGCTATGTTTTCAAAAATAAAAATAAAATCATATGCACTAATTAAAAAAGCTCTAGTGCATTTTTCTTAGGTACGAATTCATGACCAAAAACTATACATAATATTAGATTTCGACTAGAAAATCCTTAACTGAGTTGTGAAATACAAACAAAACTTAATTGGAAAATTTAAGCAAAAACTTGTTTGAGGGGATGTAGGGAGCTGGGCCAAGCTGTAGTTAGATCTAGTACCGATTCCATTTAGGCTCTATTTGATTTTCATTATTTCAAAACTCAATTCTTCTCAAACTTATTTTTAACTATACATTATCAAAATAAAATATTTTGCACATAAATTCAATTTTTTTTTCTTAATTACTTATTATCCAAAATTTTACTATTACAAAACTCATTTTGATGAAATAATGGACATCTTACATGGGCTTAGTTTTTTTTGTGTTAAAAAAAAAAAAATTATGTACAAAATTTTTTATTTTTTTATTATGTGTGTGTGTGTGTACACACAGACATACATGTTAGCTCCCCATGCAATTTTTTTTAAATCGATCCTGGAAATCAACTAAATTTATTATCTCTATATAGATTAAAGCATTAAGTATAGTTGAATAAAAAGTAATCTGATGCCATTCACCAAACCTACAAGTCTAATATTAAAAGTACGATTTGATTCTTAGAGGTCACTGAAAGGCAAAACCCACCTAAAGTCAAATAGAGCGTAAGAATAAAAACTTGCTTTGATTTTAAGACTACTTCCAAAAACAAGGAATTATGTAGTTATTATATGTAAAACAGGAGGGAGTATGTTTGGTATGTAATACTAAATGGGCGGATGTAGAGAATTGGACTGGGCGGCCCATTTCATTGAGTAAAAAAAATTATGTAAACAAACAAAAAATTTATGTGTAAACTTTTTTTATATAAATAGTTTTACTTGAAATTTTTTTATATAATAGTTCTACTTGAAATTTTTTTAGTTAGTTCTGGATCCATCCCTGATTGTCTAGTATAACATGTTAAACACGTTAATGAGGATTCTTTTTAGTGAAAAAAAAAATAATAATAATAATAAGACACCTCTTGATGAGGCTCCAAAATGTAATGTCTACTATATAGATTCTCAATTGATGGCTTTAATTAACTCATCTTTAAGAATAATATACTATTAGTAAATATTGACTTTCTTTAAACATGCCCATGATTTTGGGCCCCAAAGTTGTTAGACGTGATTCAAAAAACAACAATGTTATATGTACAATGATTAGGACATTGTAAGTTTTACAATGATTTGTGTACTGTGGCACATTTCTTTTGAACTGGTGGGGTTCACAGATTTAACACCATTAAATATAGCTCCAACCTTTGTTGACTTAATATTCAAATCTTAGTTATTTATTGAAAAAGTAATTTTTTTTTAATAAAAATAAAATAACTTTCATATGTATGAAAAAAATAAAGAACTTCAAAAAAAATTTGACTTTGTTGAAAAAAACGAAAAGAAATTTTTTTTTCTGGATTATGTGCTTCATAAAAAGAGTTGACGCTGGCGGCATGGTATTGTTGGACTAGACCAACAACTTCACATTTGACAATAAAGATAGATGCTCACACATTTGCAAATATTGTCATTGTACTTGCAAGGGTTCAAATCCTCCCGTTCACTATTTTATTAACTCGTTCGAATCTTTAAAATTAGAATTTTGAGCCTCAAGTCTTAAGTTTCATTTGCATTTCATCCTTTTGACAAATTTTTATTAATTTTCCCATTAAATTTCCCTTTTGTAAATTCACAACCTAACTTATATATTTTGTTTCAAAAACGTTTTTGAACAAAAAAAAATATAACTTCATTGTTTTCTTCAAATGTCTCTCTCTTTGTCAGCTGTCGATATACATTTGATTGTCAACGGTAATACGATTCCCAACCAAAAAATTATAGTTCGGCATTGCTTGTACTCCATAATATTTTTAATGAAATTTGAGGCTTTTGTTTTTAAAAAAAAGTAAAGGCAGCGTAAAATTTTATTTAGCCTATGTTTTGGCGCTCATTTTCTAAAATTTATTTTTATTCTCAAACTCGTTTTTAAATATATAATTTATAAGATTCATAACTTTTATCAACTTTTCAAACACAAATTTAATCAAAATTAATCAAAATATACTAAAAAATTATTTTTTTCTTATACCAAACATGGCATTAGTTAGAATTTGATATGTCAATGATCTCCATATAAAACCAAAATGTTGTTTCCTATACCAAACAGGGTTTTTTAAAATGATTTTGTGTTTACAAATTTGTTTAACTTGATCTAGAATACACTGTCTACACACACACACAAAAGGGATGTTTCAAGTTCTAAAAGTAGAGTTACTAATGAAATAGAATGATCAGAACGCATCAAAATATGAAACAGATATGGGCCAAGACAACATCGATGGTTGAGCGCCAGACGAGCAACTAGCTTGCGTCGCTCGAGCGGTTAGCTCGCAACAACTGCAATGTTGAGGCGCTAAGAAGATGTCGCTAAGATGCTGAGTCTCGAGAAAACTTTATTCCTTTGTCCAAATTGTTGTCCGAAAATTTTCTTGTCCATATATTGACTTCTTCAAATTCAANATCAGAACGCATCAAAATATGAAACAGATATGGGCCAAGACAACATCGATGGTTGAGCGCCAGACGAGCAACTAGCTTGCGTCGCTCGAGCGGTTAGCTCGCAACAACTGCAATGTTGAGGCGCTAAGAAGATGTCGCTAAGATGCTGAGTCTCGAGAAAACTTTATTCCTTTGTCCAAATTGTTGTCCGAAAATTTTCTTGTCCATATATTGACTTCTTCAAATTCAACACAAATTTCAAACTTTTAATTAGATTTTCAAACAGAATTTCAACTAGAATTTACCAAATAAATTTCGAATAAGATTCCAAAATAGTATTTGAAATAGAATTCTTCCTAAGTCGACTTTAATTAGAATTTCTATATATTTTCAAAATAGAATTTTGTTAGATTTTCAGCATAAAAAAATAGAGAAATCAACACAAGCATTTAACGTGGTCAGCAATGTGCCTACGTCCATAAGGAGCGAAACGAAGATTTTATTCAGTATGTATAATTGTAGTGTTGGCAACGGGGCGGGTTCGGGGCACGGCACCCCGCCCCGCCCCGCCCCGCCTTAGACGGGGCGGGGAGGGGTTTGAGGCGCGTATCCCGCCCCGTTTAGTTTTTTTTCAATTAATTAATTTTT
>CAIGRP010104963.1:0-11430 GCA_903798385.1 Fraxinus cuspidata | reverse complement strand
GGAAGCGTAAAATGTACCAAATCTTGAAACTTGTTCAACCAAATATTGAGAATTTAGTATGAGATTAAGAGTGAAGAGGAAAATTGAGCTCAAATTACGAGATTTTTCAAGGGTTAAGATTATAGAGGCAGATTTTTTGAGGAGAAAGGGGAGAAGAGTGAGAGATTGGGAGTGCGTGAAAATAAAGGCAAAGGAGTTGAAAGAGCGGTTTTTGAAGGGGAAGAGAGAAAATAGAGGGCAAAAAAATCCAAATTCGCGGTTGAAGCGGAGTGCCGCCACTGCAGTGTTTGTCGTTTTCACCACGCTTTATTAAAATAAATAAATAATATATATATATGGAAAATGTACATAATTGTACCATAGGGTGACACAACCTTTTATATATATATATATATATATATAATTAAGCTCCTAACTCGTCATTATACGAAAAAAAATTTGAATTTATATACAAAAATATTTTTTTTATTTGAACATGTGTTTGAAAGAACCGAAGAGTTTTGTTTTAAATGGAGGCGGGCTAATAAATTGACCATTTCCATAACTCCATTCAATATATTTACGTCTATACAAATGTATGTATTAAAGGAACGAACATTGATACTCATTTTATGCTAATCTCATGTTTGATGGTCATTAATTAACAAAAATAAAGTTTAAAATAGTGAATTTTTTAAAGAATATATGGTTAAAATGTAGTGAAAAATTTTTGATTTACGTGCAAAATATTTTATTGTGTGAATATGTGATTGAAAATGAGTATGTATAAATGATGTCAAACGGGGGCTAAATATATCAAATTTAATCTCAAGCATTGAGACTTACCATAAGTTTAATCATCAATGAATTTATATAACATATGCTTAATATAAAATGAGCACTGATACTCATTAAAGTATTCATTTGTGTGTATTATAATATTATATAGGAATAATTGTAACATCGGTCCAACCTTTCCTTTTTTTCTCAAACTTTATTCAAATCTTTTATTTGTGTCAACTATAATTCTAGACCTTTTATTTCCTTGTAGCACAAGGGCAAAATTGAAAGATTCAAGAGATAGTAAAAAGATAAGTTGAGGACTAAATTATTAAAAGAGCCATATATTGAGGACCCATAGTGCAATTTTATCAAGAAGAATTCATATAAAAAAAATCTGAATTGTAATAGTTGGGTTTTTATCTTCACCCAACTTCAGATCAATGCAAAGAATTTACAGAATGGAAAAAGCACCAGCAATGCAACAGAAACATGAGTAAAGAAAATCAGCAGAAAAATAAACTAACAAGAAAGAAAATGGAAGAACAAGTACGGAACATGAAGAATGACTTCCTCAGCCTTTTATTCACACAAGAATTTACAGTCATACACCATGAATTAGTAGAAGAATTTTTAGATTGATTTTCTCAAATCTCCACTTACTACTTACAGAAATTCTACTTTTTTTCTTTTCTTTCTCGGGTCCCTTTCTTTCCAGCCTAATGCTGTTATTTATAGACACAAAAAAATGGGGATCATTTCAGTTATTAACTAACAACTAACTAAGGCTCCAGTTGGTTGAAGGTTCCATCAGAAATCAGTTGAAAAAAAAAATAGTAGATGGAGATTCTTGTGCAACTGATTTTCTGATTGGCTGAAGTTGCTGAATTCGACTTTAATCTTATGCAAAAATTGATTTTTATTGTAGTTCATTTTCATAGCCTCTTAATTCGAATTCACAAATTGCTAGAATTCGGTGTAGATTCAGTCATAATCGACGAAGGTTTTTTGCGCACACACACAATATAAAAATTAGAGAAAATTTCGTCCAAATCCTCTTGTGCAGTTTACTCTCTTAATTGAGCTTTTGGGTTGAGCAAGGTTTTTCATCCCTGAAGCTTGGCATAGCATTTTCAAAGAAAAAAAAAACCTGGTATATTGAAACCATTTACCCTTTCTTTCATTGTTATTATTTCCATCACACGCTTGATGGCATTGCTAACAAAGGTTTTTCGATAAGGCCTTTTGTTTTTTATCATGCAGACGCTGATTCGTTGGGTAGATAGCTACTAATTAGAGAAATTTATCCTCCCGTTGTGGGCTTATTCTCTTCCATTGTTTTGGTTTTAGTTGAATGAAATATTTTATGAATGTTAGGGTTTTAGTTAAACGTAAAATCTAAAAGAATATAAAAAATTCAAAAAAAATTAATGAGAATAAATATTAGTTGATGGATTTACGATTGTAATGATCATTATTTGTTCAATTTTTTATTTCCACGGTCATATTTATGAAATGCACTATAATTGCAGTTGTGGATAATGATTTTTTTGAATTGTATTGTTATTCCCGTTTCTACGGAATCATAGGCTTATATCTCTACATATCTACTAGTAGCATGTATGTTGATCATGTTACA
The DNA here is from genome assembly GCA_903798385.1 of Fraxinus cuspidata. Taxonomy (NCBI): domain Eukaryota; kingdom Viridiplantae; phylum Streptophyta; class Magnoliopsida; order Lamiales; family Oleaceae; genus Fraxinus; species Fraxinus cuspidata. Next base: position 9,032 of record CAIGRP010104963.1, on the reverse strand, counting down.
TTATTTGATTCATGTAATGTATATGATTTTTTTTTATTACGGTTTCCTCGTGATTTTGTTGTATTTTTATATTTTCCTAGTAAAATGCCGTGTCATATTACGACAACCCCAATTTTTCTAAATTAGGGCCCTGTGCATTGACCTGAATAAAGGTATAGAGTCAATGGCCAAAGGGTTGAACTTAAATCGGTTGACCTGTGTTCGGTTCCCAGTTTAACGATCAGTTGATCAAGTTCATCATTTAGGTTTTAAGTTTTAACTGAATGTTTCTCCATTTTTTGTTCTACCTGGCTGGGCTGGACTAGTTTCCGAAACACTTGATGCCCGTCCCCCCACCCCCATTTGCTTAAAAGGAATAAATCACACTTATATTTATTAAGTCGAATTGCAATTTCATATTTTAGACAAAGTGTTGTAATGCTCTTCTAGGACTATTTTTTTAATTCTACTAGTCAACGTTGAACATGTGTTGCACATTATTCTGAAATATTTTATAAGTGCTGTAAAAGTAATAATTGAATATGTGTGAATGCTAATTAATTTAAAATTAATATCATGAAATATATATATGTGACAATGAATGTTAAATCATTTATTTAATTTCTAACTAAGTAAAACTGGATGTTAATTAGCATATATGGATATGGATAATGAAGTGCATTATTGAATATGAAATTATAGTTAGTTTATAATTAGAAATAACTGAAATACATAAATGAAGATGAATATATTAATAAATGAATGTGAATGTTAATTAGTTGAGAATTAATAATCGTAGAATTCACACATTAATGAAAGCATACATGTGACATGAATTTGTCAAATGTACATGTACATTGATGATAACTAAATGTTTAAATAAATTAAATATATATTGAAAAATGAAAAATAAAGTATTGTTGAAATAATTGAATTATAGAAAAATAAAAAGTAATGTATTATTGAAATAATTAAATTATAGTAAAGATAGATTCGTCAAAAAAATGATTTTCACTCGATGTGGTGTTTAATATACTAATTATAGATATGGTGATTAAGTGAAAACTAGTCAGCATTCTCATCTTTTGGGGAAGAAAAAAAAGGTCATTGTCCAATTTGCAGTCTCTTGAGGATATCCTTACCCGACAAGACAAATTCATGGCCTACATCGAGAAGAAGTAGGAGAATAAGTTCTCTGCTTTTTATTGAGTCCCATTTTTATTTTTTTTCAAAAAATACATTTTGCAATAGTGTTATGATGGAGAATGCGTGGTTAAAAAAATAAGAAAAAAAATTTGAATTTGATAGAAAAATGTGTGGTTGAAATGATGTCAAATTGCTGTTCAATAATGCACTTTGATGGGGAAAAAATGGGGCTCAAACAAGGGATTAAGTCAAGAAACCAAACTACTTATCATATTATTTTGTTTTGATTCTTTTCAAGGTAGCAGTTTTTCTGCTCCAATTGTAAAACATTTGTAATTACATGCNAGGTAGCAGTTTTTCTGCTCCAATTGTAAAACATTTGTAATTACATGCTTTGGCTCAACAGATTTATAGGTGGGGGCTATCTTGGCTCGTAGTCCCGTCTCTATTTGGACGAGTAATATCAGAATGATGATTACTACAAATTGAAGATGGAAGGGTAAGTTGTCAGAATTGCGAAAATCGAGTGTGTGGAATAATTTGTAAAGAATAAGTGCTTAGAACCCTTTTTATTTTCGAATGCAATGGTTGCTCATGATCATCGATAATAAAGTGTATGTATAAAGCACATGATAGGGATTCTCCAATATGTGGATAAGAATATGTGAGTACGAAATTATGTATGTGTATAGGACTAGACGACCTACTCTCTTGCCACTTGGAATTTAGAGTGGCTTATGAGGAGGATAAAAAAAAGTTCTATCATCTCTAATTTTTACGAGTGTATGGATACAAGGTCTATCAACCAGGGGCGGAGCCAGGAAAGTAACTCAGGGTGAGCACAATTTATCAATGTTGAACGTCGAGTTTTTGGTTATGGATTTAACGATAATAAAAATATAAAATAATATTACGACAATACTCGAATGTTAGTATTGTAATCCAAAATAGGTATCCTTAGACCAGGATCAGTTTGAAGTTTAGAGGCATCAAATTCTACATTATTCGACGTCCCCCCATCAACGTTTACGTTGTCCAAGTCAATTTTTCTTTGAAGGAATCTCTTCATTTTATATCTGAATATAAAAATTTGATATCCAATTAAGACTTAATGTAATTCTTATGTGCAATTCTATAACAATTCAGATAAAAGGATAACAGTCCAGTGGCAATTTCAATTTTCAACAATAACCAAAGTTTAAATCAAACTGAAACTAACTATGATAATCAAAATTTCAACATTTGAGAAACAAAGACATGAGCATTGAACATTTTTCAGCTTGATTTGCTAACATTTTTCAGCTTAATTAACAATTAACACACACAAGGAACGACCAAAAATATGCATTTACAAATCACAATCACTACCCAAAAAAAAATTCATTCACCGAATCACCAAGTCTTATTATTTCAGCGTCACCTTAGTCGAAAACCCAAATCTGTACCTCACCCAAGAATCGAAAACCCAAATCCAAGACCTCCAAGAAAGCCCAAACGGTTTATGAATTATGTATACGCAAAATATAGATCAAAGAGAAAAAAAAAACAGCTAGACTTCTAATTCCAGATTTACAGTAGGTTACGGAGGCGAGGCGAAGCTGGTCTAGGGCTCGAAGTCGCAAGCATGGAGGAGAAGTAGCTGGTTAGGTCTAGGGCTCGAAGTCGAACAGTATCTGCTGCCTATTGTCGTCGAAGGATGAAAAAGAGGAATCGCTAGCACCGAGCTACGACCGGAGGCTAGCTGGAGCTTGGAGGAGATGTAACGGAAGTCGAGCTTGAATTGGAATGGAGGGGGAGGTCGAGCTTGAATTGAAATCAAGATTGGGTGATGTTTTCAATTTTTTGGAATGGATTGGGCCGGGTAGTGGATTAAGTCTTTGGCTTGGGCTAGAATGTAACATAATACTTAAAAAAAAAAAAAAGGCATTGGGTTGAGCTCAAAAGTTTAGGGTGGGCCGTAGTTCAAGGTGGGCGCCCACCTTGATCCTCATTGGGCTCCTCATAGTGTTGACAACGGGGCGAGGCGGGGCGACTCCCCGCCCCACGCCCCGCCTTAGTCAGGGCAGGGTTAGGGGCGCGTTTCCCGTCCCGTTTAGTTTTTTTTTTTTCAAGTCAATTTTTTTTATAGTTTATTAATTTTATTATTATTATTATTCTTGGCTTGGCGGGGCGGGGTGGGGCGGGGCAAGCCCCACCAACCTGTTCGGGGCGATTTTTTTGGCCCCATTCAGGGCGGGGTGGGGCGGCTCCGCCCCCACTATCAACTATAGTTAGAGCTACATTAAAATAAGGCTAGTTTGAGGGTATAAATGCAAGAAAAGCAAGTCAAGGGTGGCGTTAAGTGTATTCTAGCTACTCCACAAGTTACATAACCATCTTAAGTTTTAGGAGAGATGTTGACCACAACCAATTGTTAGACAATGATGTTAAATGTCTTCTAGCTACTCCACGAGTTGCATGATCATCTCAAATTTTAGGAGAGATGTCGACCACTTACAACTCTCAGACTCCAAACTTAAAGCTTGTCTACTTAAATTTCGTATTTTTCCAATAAATGGAGTTCTTGTATCGTAATCAAGGTATGCAAACATAGCCACTGTTTGGTCCAATTTTTAAAATTTCATTTTTTTCCTTGAAATCATTTTTAACCACGCATTTTATGATACCTACAAATTTCAACTTTTCAATCACACGTTTTATCAATTTTTGCCAAAATTTACTTAAAAATCTAATTCTTAGCTAAACCAAACAGAAACATAATGCTCTACAAAATTAATTTATTTACTATCAAAACACTGACAATGCCATCGGGGGTATGGTAGGCCGAACATGCTTACCAATGCTCTCTTGCAAAAACATGGTTTGATTTCAACTCATCAATCGACTTGGATGTTTCAACAATTTTCGACGTCACCAAGAACAATTGCGTACAAACGGTGAAGCATGTTGGCTTCGCTTGATGTTCACGAACTAAGAAGGCAGTAATGGTGCATCTTATTGACTTGGGAAATGGAGCTTCAGCATTTTGAGCGCTCTCTCGCTAACTCATCCGACTATAATGGAAGTATCATTCCAGTAGAGACGGTGTTAAGCAATAGATCAAACACTCGTTCACGCACTCACATTGGACACACATTTATGATAGATACTGAAGAATGATCATGACTTTCCTCATTTCAAACACCATCCAAGATATGCACCTCACAAGTGCAAACAAACTCAAATCACACCGACTTCTTCCAGAAAATACACCCCACACACAGATTTTTTTCTCTCATAATAGGGAGTGTGCCTTAAATACAACAATTTTTTGCCGATTATCGGCATGATCAACAATATATATAAAATATAGCGGAATGTATTCTCAATTGGCAACTCCACATTCAACGCATCTTACCAGCAAACTTTCTTCTTCTGTGTAACAGAGAAACCGAATACACGTTAGCAAATGACTTTAAAGAGATCAGTAGACATAAATCCACATGCATGTGCATGCAAATGTGAACATACATAGAATGCATTGATCTACGTGAGAATGGAAGAGAATGTGTGGGAGTGAGAGACTCGTAACATAATTTATGAACATGTATTATTGATTGATTTAACTCACCCGAAACTTGGCTTTTTCTTGACTATCTATATAAGCAAGCAATTCTTCTTGCCTCATCAGAGCCTCGTGTAGAGCCTGCTCAATAAAGCCCCAACCAATCATCAGTTAAACTGCCTTCCAAAGATGTTGTGCAGGTCTATCTTACTCATACTAAATAAATTCATACCCCCCACAGATCTATATTGATGGCCAGGCCATGGCAACGAGTACAAGGAAGAGAGAGCAACAAAATTCAGATGCGAGTAAGCAAATGAAGATTTAGTTGAGCATGTGAAGTTCCATGCATGTACATATAATCACAATAACAGTAACAATGTACCTTAAGTTTTTTCTTTGACAAACATATTTGAACAAGTTACTTTGAGAATGCTTGCATGTGCATAAAAGTTACTTTTTCTAAAACGTAAGCTTAGCGAGATGTGTTAGTCAAAATGTTAACTTTGAAAGTGACGTTTGACAGAATAAGGAACGTAAATTTTGAAAATAAAAAACGCACAACAAGCAAGTTCTTTTTCCTTGCTTTAAAACAAAAAAAAAAAATAGTACTCATTTTGAAAGTAATTTTTACCTTTGTCAAAATAAGTATATCATTTTCAATCTCAAACAATGAAAGAGATTATTTATTTTAAAATCTAGTACTAACAAGTAAACTTTTTAATCTAGTCAAACATGCTCTATGTAACGCATTCATTTTATTAGTTTTTTAAGTTGATAAAAACTAGTCAGACCAGTTAGGTTCTACGCAATGACTATAGTGGGTAGCACCAAAAACAATAATAACTAAAATCCTAAGTAATGGGGAAAAAGTTGTACCAAAAGAATCTGCCATTAGATGGTGTTCTCTTGGTTGCAAACGGAATATATGCCACACATAATATACCTTTTTGGTTGCAATTAACTCTGCTTCAAGGGCATCTACTCGGTAAACAGCAGCATTCAGCAGTTCTTCTTTTTCATGGGGCATTTCCAAAGGCTTTTCTTGAAGAGTATTCACCTTCTCTTCAAGTTCACCCAACTTCTTCAAGACAGAAGATAGGAGTTCCACCTCAGTAAATTCTGGAGGTGGTGAAGGGGGTCGAAATTCTTCTTTAGGGATCGTGTCTAATGCCGACTCCTGCATTTTTTCCTCAGGCTGTGATAATGCACTGGGAAGTTTCCTGGTGACACGGCATGACACTGAACGGAAGAATACAAGAAGGGTCGTGAAGAATGACACGATAACTGCCAAAAGTCGAGCATGAAGTCTTTTTGGTGCCTCTTGAGAATCGGGCGGCAGAAGCATATCTGAGTTAAGATTTTCGGAAAGAGATAAACAGAATGAAATCGGTCGACGTTTGATATTAGAACAGATAAACAAAGAAAAAGGAATAGCATCAATAAAGCATTCAAGGTCATGTTCCTGAGTAGTACTGACACGGCATATAGGTAAAAGTTAATTCAAAAGTCATCTAAAATATAAAAAAAATGCAAGTGAACAGAAAAATGAAAGGAAGATTCAACCTGCAGCTCTAAGCAGAGACAGAGAAAAGGAGAGAGGATATCTTCCCATTGCCATGATGAATACTAAACTAGGCAAGTTTTACGAGTTTTGAGAGACAATAAGACTCCTTCAGATGCAACAAAAGGGAAAAAAGATGGTGCCGCATCACTTTGCAGATTATATGTACCAATAATGTGGATGAGGGAGGGGAGGAGATTTATTTCATGCCAAAACAGAAATTCAGCTGAGAAATATTCAGACAGTAACAACTAAAAATTAATAGAATAGATGAACATGTGGGCATGAGAAGATCATAGGTTGATAAAGATATTATGTATGGAGACAAGTACTAAAATAGAACTTTTAATGTATCTAACCTGTAGAAATATAAGGTTTTGGAAGCGGTGCCTGCTTCTTCCATCCAGAATCAACAGCCTTGTCAACCATAGGAACATACTCATCATATCCTGATAAGTTACCAACATAGGTAGAGTTTCCAGTAGCTTTAGCCTGAGAAAAAAGTACTTGAAATAATCAGAAGAGAAAAGTTGATCATCTATATTACTATTCGTGTGGGATTGAGAAAGTGTCAAACACTTTCTTATGCTGTGTGTATATGGTGAATTTATCCCTTTCCTAAGTAAGAAAGATACGACCTATAGGAAAAATCATTCCCTGCAAGAAACAAGTGTGCTTAGTTTTTTTACATGAAAATTTTGGTACCTTATATTAGAAATAAAATGATCGACGGTATTAATAATTATTATCAAACAACTAACGAACTCTTGAATAATGTCATTTGACCTGAATTTCAGTAGCAAAAGATTGTGCAACTGACCTATAAAAATTTGATCTCAATTTTATGTTGTAGGAAACTGGACACCATTTTAGGGGTATGTACAGATGGTTTTATACTAAGCAAAGCAATGACAATTTTGCACTCATGCTGCAAATAAGCAAATACTAACTGACCTACATCTATAAATATGAACAAGGCACCACAAATTAGACAATTGCAAAAGCTACCACCAGGAGGTTTCAATTAAGCCCTTGTTTGGCAAAATTAATAAATCATTTCTAAATTGTCAAACTTAATTTTCAACCACACATTCTAATTGACCTACAAGTAATATTCACTTATCCACCACTCATTTCTATCTATTTATAAATTAAACCGTTTATATATTCTTCCGGGACGGAAGCTTAACTCGTACAAAATATTTTTTTTTTAATTACAGATAATTAAAATATCTAATCTTGAAGTTCATAAGGGTTAATCATACCTCCTCACGAACAGGAGTCAACCGAAGGTGAGTGTAATCCCTGATAGCTTTCGGTGAAGCAATATCTTCAGCTTCAGAACCAGACTCAGCAGTTGAGGTGTCACTGCCTTTAACCTGCTTCAACAAACAAATAAAAACTAAATCTCACTTAGAACTGAAATACTGTGTAGAACTTGTGCCCAATCAAATAGTATAAAAGACAGAGGCCATACAGTCGAGTAGTGGGGTTTAGCATAAACTATCTTTCCCTCGCTGTTAAGAATTTTAACAACCTGCCTGGTACGTCGTGCTTCACCATCAAGTACCATCTGCAACATGATTTTGAGCCGTTGATTCTTTATAACGTGAATAAAAATTATAACAACAATTATTTATACGTTTTTTTTTAATTTAGATCAATTTAATAGTCCCCATGCTAGTAAGGACCTTTAGTATCTCTGGATTTTTCCATGGCCCTTTATCGGACCGAAGGCAACCCCCTTGGTCTGCACAGGTACACGTTCCTCCCAAGAATTCTGGTAACTCACTGCACAAACAGACAATATTTACTTCAGAATCTCCAAAGGAATTTCAAATGTCATCGCAACAATGGGTTCAACTGTTTTTCACCTAGCATCTATTATTTCAAGCAACTTGTTCTGGTATTTGTTTCCAAGAACCTGTGAGATATTCCAAAATAAGATAGATATATTTATTAACGTCAGCCATTCAACCGAGAAAAATAGTGCTTTTCCAGATGGAAAAAGGCAGAAATAGTAACCAACATACGTGTATCTTAGTGGTGGTCCTGGGATCAAGAAAACTCTTAACAGTATTCCACAGTAGCCTAAAGCCTGGACCAGCATTGATGATAAACATTTGATGAAGTGTCTGCAACATTAGGAGGATACATTATATTACTACCAAGACTACACAAAACCTGAAGTACTGATCAAGCAAAAGAAAACTTACTTCAGGATAATTATCGCCATCAATCTTCTGAAGTTGTGTAATGAGTTCCCGAGCACCCTTAGTAAAGTTTTTCAAGCCCTGAAATAAATAAAAAGATGCATAAGTAGAATCAATAAAACATATTCATCGCTCTGAAGATGTGCTACAAATGAGAAAATTAAATAAATGAAAGCTGAGCAGCTATAACATACCACGCCATGAACATCCAAAATTGTTGTGCTTGAATCAATGTGCCTTTTCGCAGCAATTGTACAAGCTGGGAACTTAACAACAAAGCTTCTCTCGAACTCTTTCACGTGGTATTTAACGTAACGGTCAATGGTTGTAACTTGCATAAGTTTGTTGGGGTCAACTTTTCCTAGTCTCTCAATGTACACAGGCCTTCCCTCTTTATCGACTCCATGATAACCATGAGGGTAATACTTCAAAACTTCATTAAACTCTTGGAATTCAAAATCCTGGTGGAAGAAATGAAATTAAAGATGAAATATGACTGAAGCTAAAACTAGAAGAGTGAAGAGTAGAAGCAGAACATAATCAGGAGGTTTTACCCAAGTTATGATAAGGTTTGGCTGAATACCCT